>NMUG010004097.1:0-14151 GCA_002855965.1 Monotropa hypopitys | reverse complement strand
GTCGCCGACCATGGAGCGTGGGGGGAGGGGGAAAAGGTTACGGGAGTGAGGGAAGAAGAGGAGAGGGACCGGAGAGATGGAGGGAGGAGGGAGGAGGTTGTCGGGAACAATGGGGAAAGGGGGGGGGGTCGAAGAAATGATGTTACGGGGGATGGGGGAAGAAACCCTCTTGTAACTATTTTTTTTTGAATTTTATTATATAATTTTTCTTTAATTGATTTAATTAAATCCAAGTAACGCACAAAACTTTCGAACAACCCCAGACAACCGAGACGCAACCCGAATTCCACCACAACGACTTGCCCGCACTCAAAACACAAAACCTCACAACTCAAGATTTGCCTCACTCAGACAGAATCGGTAGAATAAAATCTGAACCGTAGGGAACCAAACGACAATAAAATTAAATCCCGAGAAGATTTAATTAATTAATATCATTATTATTTTTATTTAAAACGGAGGGAAAATAGCTAAAATTTTCGGACTGTTACACCAAGACTCGGCTTGTGTTTGAATGTTCCATGTTTTGAGCTTAATTAGTGTGGCCTAGGGTGTAAGAGTTCACCACCTAGGGTCTTAATCGAGCGGTGTTAATCTACTTGATGGGCCGTCGACATAAGATGACACGGCCCATGCTTGTAGCGATGTCCCGCTAGGTGTTCGACAAAATTCCCAAGTGAACGAAATCACCTAAAAACCACCCAATTGATATCGAATTGTAGCCTTGAGGTAGCATAGGGGTTAGGAACATGTGGTTCCCACCTCGGGTCCAACCAAGGGTTGTCGACCTCCTTGACGGGTTGTGCCACGTACACTCCGTGCTTTGAGCATGTTGCCCGATGAGTGTAAGTCGGCCTAGAGAACCGAATTCTAATCCCCGTGTCATCTATTGACCCGTGACTTGTGCTTGAGAGTCAAACATTCCGTGGGAGGGTCCTATGCCGCGATCCCTCTTTCGTGTTGTCATGAGAATTGGAGTAGTCTAGCATGACCTAGGTTAGGTGTTAGAACCTCCATTGCCATTTGACTTCGTTTAATTAGTTTTTCTCTTTTCTTCTTATGCTTTAATTTTCCTTGATTTTATAAAACAAAAACAAAGGCTAACGTCCTACCGCCTCTACCGCAAATTAGAACTTCTATACCAAGCAATTAATCACAACTCCGTCATTTCCCTGTGGACCGACCTCAGACTTATCCACTTTATTTGTAGAGTGTTTATTTTCGTATTTATAAATTATTAATGTCTGGCTAGGCTTTTCCGTTTATCAACGACCGGAAAAGTCTTTCCAACAAAAACACAAGCATTCATTTCACATTGAATGCACGTAACCTATATGGAGCGTTCTAACTCTCTGGTTGATCACTCTCCACTGCCGTCCCTCTCTCTAAGGCTGCCCTGAGCTCTCTCCTCTTCCATCTTTGATGGTCTCAAGCCATTGTAGCGCCCGCCATAATTCCCGGAAGGCCCACTTTCGTGCCTTGTATCCACAATAATCTACTTAGGGAGAAAAGTATTGGTTTGGAAACAAAGAGGAAATCATAGATGAGTTGCAGTGGTTCCGTTTTATCATCTTTACAAACCATTGAAGACGATTATTTTTTTCAAAGAACGGTGCATAATAAATGGTAGAAAGGCTTACCATCCACAGGAAAGCACAGTACAAGAACTGCAATATGGCATGCGAAAATGAATTGAGTACGGAAAGGTTTGACCCCCATACCTTGTCCCGAGCAAAGAGATCGAACAACAGTTTCTGCCATGAATAGTTTTCTGTCAGCCTGAGATTATGTTGTGCTAGTTAATTCATCTCCAGTCCACTTTCAGACTTTGTAACTGCTAGTTCCATGTTTATGCATCACCATTTTTCTTTACTCAACCAGAAGTTGTGACTTGTCTTTGAAGGCTTTAAGGCTTTATACGTCCTTCTTTGGGCAGTTAGACCTTCTCTTTGTCACTTGATCAGTTCCAGTTCGTTAGCCAACTAACCCCACTGGTTGGAAAAAATTGTACTACTTTCTCAAGTTTCCATACCATCAGAGATCCTCTCTGATGCTTTCATGTGCTAATGTGGCTTCATCTTTGTGAAGCTATGCAACTCAATCCTAGGGATCCATTCATGACTGGAAATAGCTCATAGTTAAACAATGAGACTATAATGAACCTCTAGCACTGTAAGACTTTTTTCTCTATGATCAAGGCCACTCTGCAAGCTAAAAAAAATCAACGCTCAGTTGGTACCCATTAATGGGTGTCTGAGAAGGGGACTGATGAAGGTAAGTCTAACCTTTAATAATACACAAAGTGACCGTGCTCAGACTCGAACCCAAGTCCTTAATGTTATTGGGTTGAGTCTTTACCACTGCACCACCATTGGCCACTCTGCAAGCTGAACTGTTGAATTTTTATACAATGTCATGGTCCGACCTCAATCATTTAAGTATTAGCATGGCACAATGTTTAGCTCCGGGTAAGCACTTTTAGGAGCTTTGCGGCCTTCAGAGCTCTCTATGTATGTCAACATTTATTTTCTAGTTGCCAGTAAGATACTCAAACTGTCTAAATACCTTAGCTGAAAACATTAACACACATATACCAGTGCTGCTATCACTATCAGGTTCTAAAATTTTGTTTTGCAATGATTCTAATAGGTTTCCCAGTTTTAGGTGTTGGTTTTACTGGTTCTTTGGCCACCGCAAACCCAAAACTTGGAGACCACAGGTATTGTTAATCATTTTGCTTAGGTGAAGCCATAAATCATTTTTACTAGTTACTTTTATTGTCCAAGTGATGATTTCATTTCCTTCCCATTCCTAAATTGTTAGCATGACTATGTGTCCCCTAGTTCCATATACTTGAAAATTTTTAATACGTGTTATTGATGTTTGATGTTTGAACGAACTTGACGTGGTAGTAAAAAGTAATAAATCCCAGTTGATGCGATATATTGATGTAGTCGTGTATCAAGCACAATACCATAACTTTGGTTGCATGGAAATCCAAGAAAATCTTTTTGTTTTTTGGGTGCCACTAGATGAAATGTTAAATCCACTTGGGGGATTAATTGGGCTTATATTCCTCGGGGTTTTAGTGAAGAATTTCTGAGGAGTCTGCGTGCTTTCATTATGTGGCTCTAGGTATATGTCTTTTTCTTCAAGCTGCTCTTATACTCAAACCCTTTGGTTAACATTGTTTAATTCATTTTTCTAAAATCCTTGCTGTATTTGGTGTTGAAGGCGGTTTTTGCATAACAATGGCGAGTCTGCATACACTAACTTTTCTGTCATTGAAGCCAACATTATGGTCTGTGATTGTTCTTCTAGTTTCCAAGGCTAAATCTTTTCCATGTCTAATGACATTGATCTACCTTAACATCTTGAGCTGCTGACGGCTTGTTGGATACTAAGGAAATGTTTTTGATCTTTATTGGGATTAAGGAGATGGTGCCTCCTTCAGTCTTGTACCTTACAAACTACAGGCTTCCTGTAATGAGTGCTTTACGTGCTGCTCATTTGAGTGCTTTGCTTTTCTCGAAAATAAAATAAATTGTGCTTTGCATAAATCAACAGAGCTCTTTGTACGAGATCATTAGATGTTTGCACCTTTTCCTAGCCATGGGCTAGAGTAAGATTCTAACATGGGTGGTGTTCACCTTAGAATGTATATTGTGCTATAATTCAATATGAGAGACTTGTTTGAATTAATTTCATTATCCGAGGTTACCCTGTTTTAATGTTTCAAGTAATTTTGTTTGTGGACTCAGTTTTGAAAGTTTGAATATTTTGTGTTTTTAGACTCAGACTTGTTTCATATATAGGTTTCACTTGTCAACAAGAACATCAAACCGACATTGGGTATCTACGGTTACTCTGGCAAAGGTATGAGTGGGATTTGACCTGTTTCTGTATTTTGACTTTTGTTTTTAAGAGTGGAAGTATTTAGATATCCTCTTTGTAATGTATTAATTCAGGGTTTACGAAATCGAGAACAAGAAGAAAGGGTTTCGAGTTATGTTATGCTTAAGGTGTGTGATCCACGAGAAGAAGAAGATTTTGATTTCATACTTTAGGAATGACTGCTTCTATATACATCAAAATGCTTATAGGAAGACCAATTCGTCCATGATACATGTATGGAAGATTATGCTCTTTGACATCTGAAATACACAACTGTTATAATTTCTGGAAACTTCTACATTTCATGGCTGGTGGCGGTCTTTGAAATTTATGTACCTGCAAGAAGACTTGTTGCAGATGGGAATCCGTCATTCCAATTCTATCTGGAGTTCATAATAAGGAACTTTGTGTATATGTTAACTCATCATCAGTTTCTTCACCACAGCAACATGTATTGAAGAATTGAATGTGGGAAAACATGTCTGATATGGATGTGTAAAATACAAAATGGACATGTTTGTGTAGCTCGCGAGGAGTTTCCCTGTTTATTCTTTTGAATCTGATCTTCTAGTACGGGCTTAGTATGTACAGTATGCTATTCTATATGAACCCTTCATCACCGAGAGCATGGAAGTTGGTTGATGATTTGTTGATTCCATGATTTCCCTGCATAATTATCTATAAGAATTGGACGACGGAACACCCATCTGTTAAGTTATGTTAGGTAGGGAATTGGACGACGGAACACCCATCTGTTAAGTTATGTTAGGTAGGGGGTCTTATTAGATAGATACCTTTGTACATAAGGATATTTTCTTGTAAAGTATATTGTGTATATACTCTGATTCAATCAATCAATGAAAATCCTAAGAGGGATAATTTTTTCACGTCTGTTTCTCTCTCTAGAAGCGATTATGGTATCAGAGCATGGTTTCACATGGTACAGGCACCATCAACCATGATCTGATCTCCGACAGCCTCCGTAGTCCGGCGACAAGAGCTCTCTTTCACTCGTTCCAAGTATTCATGTGGTTCTTTCATATTCAGAGCATGTTTTTCGCTGGTTCTAGGTTGTTCGTTGAAGACCCAGCTGCAACCGACAATGTTCGTGTAGCTGATAGAACCCTCTCTACTATTTCAAGGAAAGGTTCCATCCGCCACTCTCCTACTCTTCAGTCCTTCACATTCCAAGTTTTACTACTAATCTTATCTCTTTTAGTAGTCTCACCCATTCTCTAAATTTCCCCGTGACATTTTTTACCACTCACTGTGTCTTTCAGGAATTGGGAATGGGAAAGATGATTGGTACTGGTAGGGCCCAAGATGTCCTATATTTTTTGAGTCTGTGCCTCGTCCATCCTCTACACCCTCACCATTGGGCCATGTTCTTGAAGCTGATAGGAGTTCATCTCTTTTTATTACATCAATGGCATTGTCGTCTCGGTCTTCCTTCTTTTGGGATTTTAGAGAAGTTTTTTCCTACTTCAACTAAAAATTGTTCTAGAAGTAGGTTCTTTTGTGAAGTTTGTGCACTTGCTAAACATAAATGCTCATCTTATGTTCCTGTTAATCAACGGAGTGCTTCTCCTTTTATGGTAGTTCACACAGATGTTTGGGGTCCTTCCCCATTACCTCTATTTCTGGATATCGATATTTGTCACATTCATTAATTGTCATACTCGTATAACTTGGGTGTATTTACTTCGAGCAAAAATGAGTTTTTTCATGTTTTCAGTCATTTCATAAAATGGTGTGCACCCAATTTGACAATAACATCAAGATACTTCGTTGTGACAATGGGACTGAATACATGGATGGTTCTTTCAAATCATATCTTGATGGAAATGGTGTTGAGCGTGGTGGCTTGTACTACTTGACCAATCATATTCCTGCTTTGTCGATTGCTTTTCAGTCCTCAGAATCCACATACCAACAACAATGCCGGCTTGGTCATCTATCACTTCAGAGTTTGGAGTGCATAATGCCATCGTGTGGTCCTCTTAAGGAGATAACCTGTGAAGTCTGTGAGTTTAGTAAACATCGCAGAGTCACTTTTTATCCTCGGATTGAGAGTCGCGTGTCGAGTCCTTTTGAGGTAGTTCATTCTTATATTTAGGGGCCCATTCATGTGCCGAATGCCTTTGGTTTTCATTACTATGTTATTTTTGTTGATGATTTCTCTCGTGTTACATATCTTTATCCTATGAAAGAGAGATCTGAATTGAAATATATTTTAAGTCATTTTTATAGAAATAAAAACTCAATTTAATACTTGCATTCATATGTTTCGTTCAGATAATGCACGCGAATACTTTCAGAGTACTTTATCTCAGTTTTTTGATGATCATGGTATTATTCATCAGTCGTCATGCACTCGGACTCCACAACAAAATAGAGTTTTCGAACACAAGATTCGACATTTATCAGAAGTTATGCGTGCACTGCTGTTTCAAATGCAAGTTTCTCGGTCTTACTGGAGTGACGCGGTTCTTACTCCATGTTATTTGATCGATTGTATGCCCTCTACTGTCCTTGAGGGTCAGATACCTTATATGGTCCTGTTTCTCAGTCAGCCTTTCCACTCATTACCCTCTCGAGTTTTTGGGTGCACATGCTATGTTCAATCCCTTGATCCTGACTGGAGCAAACTAGACTCTAAGTCCATTAACTGCATTTTTATGGGGTACTCTCGCACCCAGAAAGGATATAAATGTTATTCACCATCTTTACGTCGTCGTTTTGTATATGTTGATGTCACATTCAATGAGGCATTCCCCTTTTATTCAGAGCATGCCACTACCAATGATTTGCTTGAATCTGAGTCTGTGTTCTCTATATTTGTCCTGTCAGGTACTGCTCCTTCTCCCAAACCATTGCTGGTATATGTCTGTCATTCACAACAACCACCCTTCTCATCTCAGTTCGTGCCCGAGCCATCTTAGCCCGCAGGTCCACCTCCGCCCACTGCTCCATTTTCTCCTTCGTTCCCAGATCCGGATGTCCTTCCTATTGCTTTGCGCAAAGGTAATCGTACTTACACTTCTCATCCTACAACTCAGTTTGTCTCCTATGATCACTTATCTCCATCCCTTTGTACCAATGGCACATGAGAGTTGGTTCCTCTTCCTGCTGGTAAGACTACAGTTGGCTGTTGTTGGATATTTACTGTCAAGTATCTTCTTGATGGCACTGTTGAGTGCCACAAGGCTCGCCTGGTTGCCGAAGGCTACACCTAGACATATGGTGTTGATTACTCTGAGACGTTCTCTCCAGTTGCCAAGCTTGATTTCGTCCGGATTCTTATTTCTCTTGCCGCCAATCTTAATTGGCATTCGAAGGGAAAACCTTTTTTCAATATCCACTTAACACAATTTATAACAATATGTAACAAATATATAGAAAAGCGGAAAAAAGGAAAAAGAATAAATACACAAAGGCCCCTTAACTCCTAACTATTTACACAAAACACCTATAACTTAACACTCCCCCTCAAGTTGGTGCAAAGATATCTATCAAGCCCAACTTGAACACAATGGGATTGAAACTCTTGCTGCTAAGCCCTTTCGTGAAAATGTCAGCTAGTTGGTCTTCAGATCTCACAAATGGCATACATATTGAACCTGTGCTCAGCTTTTCTTTGATAAAATGTCTGTCAACCTCTACATGCTTTGTTCTGTCATGTCATATAGGATTATGAGCGATATTTATAGCGGCTTTATTATCGTAGTAGAGTTTGATAAGATCGCTATAAGAAATTCCAAGATCACGTAACAAAGTTTGGAGTCACAGAAGCTCACAAATGCCATGAGCCATAGCTCTATATTCAATTTCTGCACTAAAACTGGCGATTACTGATTGCTTCTTACTCCGCCAAGTAACCGAATTCCCCCCTCCCAAAAGTACAATAACCAGAAGTAGAGCGCCTATCATCCAGAGAACTAGCCCAATCAGCATCAGTAAATGCCTCCAATCGAAGATAACCATGATTAGAGAACAAAATTCCTTTTCCTGGAGCTGATTTTAGATATTTTAAAATACGATATACTGCATCTCGAGGTGAAGTATAAGGATCATGCACAAACTGACTAACCACGCCCACTGGATAACTAACATCCGGTCGAGTGCGAGCTAAGTATATCAGTCGACCCACGTGATCCTTGTTAGTGTGCTCCCCCATATCAGCACTGAGGTGATGATTTCCCTCGATAGGAGAATCTGCAGGTCTACAATCCAACATACCCGTTTCTTCTAAAAGATCAAGAATATACTTCCGTTGTGAGATAAAAATGCCTCTATTAGACCTTGCCACTTCCATTCCAAGAAAGTATCTTAGTGAACCCAAATCCTTAATCTCGAATTCTTGAGACAAATTAGACTTAAGATTAAGAATCTCTTCCACATCATTGCCTGTCATTATTATATCATCAACATAAATAATAAGGATAACAATCTTACCAGTGCCTCCCTTGATAAACTTAGTATGATCTGCATGGCTCTGTCGGTAACCAAACCTCGACATAGCCTTTGAAAATCTTCCAAACCATGCTCTAGGTGACTGTTTCAACCCATAAAGAGCCCTTTTCCATCAACACACTTTTCCTTCAGTATGAGATGAAGAAAAGCCCAATGGGATAGCCATGCACACCTCTTCCTCTAACTCACCATGGAGAAATGCATTCTTCACGTCAAACTGATGAAGTGGCCAATTCAAATTGGCAGCACAAGAGAGTAGAACTCACACAAAGTTCATCTTTGCTACTGGGGCAAACGTCTTCTCGTAGTCAATACCATATGTTTGAGTAAAACCCTTAGCAACAAGTCTTGTCTTGTATCTCTCAACTGTCCCATCAGCTTTGTGTTTCACAGTGAATACCCATTTGCACCCCACAGGTTTCTTCCCCGTTGGAAGAGATACTAGCTCCCAAGTACCATTCTTTTTCAAAGCCGCCATCTCCTCTACCATAGCTCCTTTCCACTTAGGTAGCATAAATGCTTCCTGCCAATTCTGTGGAATGGATATTGAAGAAAGAGACGAAACAAAAGCATATTACGAAGGAGATAAACGATTATAAGAAACAAACTGGGAGATGGGATGTTGAGTGCATGATCTAACTCTCTTTCTAAGAGCAATAAGAGCAATAGAAGGAAGTGAATCCAGATGGGTCAGCTGAAGGGCCGGAAACTGAAATAGGAGATGAAGATTGGCAAAGTGGCACTGCACATGTAAACGTGCCTTTATTCCTTCGAGAAAAAGTCTTCAAATTTGGCCTATCCAGTCTTCCACCAACATCTTGTTCCACTCTTTCTGTGGGTAAAGGTTCCTGCACTGATTATCTGTCTCCCCCTCACTATGACAAGGTAAAGGACAAGGCCACGACTCTGGAGTATGATATATCAACAACTCTTTGTCCCTCATCTCTTCCTGTCTATTATTCTCCCCTTGAAAAAATAAAGTGGTTGAAGGGTAAAAGGATTCGGTTTCCCAAAAAGTGACATCCAGACATACATCTTGCGAGAGTGTGGGTCATAACATTTATAACCCTTATGAGTGGGAGAATAGTCAAGAAAAATACACTTGTGAGCTTTGGGATCCAACTTACTACCCGGGTGCTTAGGAGCATGAACAAAACATACACAACCAAGGACTTTGGGTAGAAGAGATGAGACCCGAGAACAACCTAGGAGAAACTTAACCGGAGTTTGAAATTGGAGAACCCTAGATGGCATGCGATTGATAAGAAAAGCTACAGTAAGGACAGCTTTGCCCCAAAAATGTTTAGGGACATTCATGGTGAACAATGAAGAGCGGGCTAACTCAACAAGATGGCGATTCTTGCGTTCAACAATTTCATTTTGTTGTGGAGTGCCAACACAAGAAGTCTGAAAAAGAATACCAGAGTCATTAAGATATGCCCGAAAAGTCCCATTACTACTACGAAGTGCTTAAACATTAGCATCAAATTGAGTACGCATAAAGTACTGATGCTTTGGATGCTGAATGAAGGAAACATGGTAATGTGCACATAAAGTAATTTGGGCTTTGGGGTCTACACTTTTTGATGTCTTTGGCTTTGATTTTGGGGTATGATTTTGCAACAAAATGTCCCTTTAGCTCCTCGGCTTTTTACGGTATAGGGGGCCACCCACTGTTTTAGTGGTTTTATGAGAGCAGCCACTTTGTCCATATTGTCAAAGGTTAGGTCTGTCTCCAATTCTTCCCCCGCCCATACCCTCAACGATTGTGGACAACATGGGTTATGTTATGTTGTTATGTTGTATCAAATTGAGTACGCACCATTTGGTGAAAAGATTTAAAGCACGATTTTTTTATTTTTGGCCTTTAGTAAATACACCCAAGTGACAGGAGAAAAACAACCAATAAAGGTCACAAACCAACGATAACTAGATAGAGATGTGATAGGAGAAGGGCCCCAAACATCAGAATGAATAATCATAAATGGCGAATTACTTCTGTGATTGACAGGAGCATAAAACAAGCGTTTATATTTTGCAAGCTCACAAGCTTCACAAAAGAACTGACTCCGAAGACATTGCTTAGTTAAATTAGGGAACAATTTTTCTAGAATTCTAAAAGATGGATGACCCAATCTACGATGCCATTGATGTAACAAGGGAAGAGCCGAACCCGTATCTGCTGCAAGAGCTTGACCACATGACGAAGATGAACAAACTGGATTAGGTGCATATTCCAAAAAATAAAGGCCCCCATGAGCTTGACCACTGCCAATCGTCCTCCCCGTATCTAGTTCCTGAAAGACACAATGTGTAGGAAAAAATGTTATGGAGCAATTTAGGGATTGGGTAAGACTAGTAACAGATAGATAGTTAGTAGAAAAGTTGGGAACATGAAGTACTGAAGAAAAGGAAATGGTTGGAGAACAATTAATAGAATCTTTTCCCGAAATAGAAGATGGAGAACCATCACCATTCTAACCTTATCCTTACCGGAACATGTAGAATAAGAGTCAAAGAAAGATGAACAACTTGTCATATGATCTGTTGCTCCAGAATCTATTATCCAAGGAGAAGCTAGTGGCAGAAGAAGCACTTGCATATTGATGCAACATGGTTTTCACAGGGGTGGGGATAACCAGAACCCAGCCATTGATTCCGCAAAATGCCGACAGAGAACTCTTCTCTAGACCTGTTGATTCCTAAGAATACCAGGAATAGGGGCTCTTGGATCTGTTGATTCCGGAGAATGCCAGATGCAAGGATTCAAACAATTCGTTCCTAAGGCACGAGTTGGATGAAAAACAAGCAAAGCTTGGGAGAACTTTTCAGATTCAATCTAAGACTGCTGCTGCCAGTAGGGCAACACAAACCCTAAAAAACAAGAAGTTGATAAGTCATCCCAATAATAGAAATAACAAGCCCCTAAAACAGGTCGGACCAAAATAAGAGAAAATAGAAGCCCAAAATACAAGTGGGCTGGGCCAAGAAAATGCTCCAGAATGAGGCCGAGCAGAAACAGGCAGTGCCGTGCTGAAATAGCCGAGCAGAAGAAGGCGGACGACCAGAGCTATCTTCGAGCATGGGAGCGCGGGAACAAAAGTTTTCAGCCACCTCATTAGTCAAAAGTGATCGTCAGGATGAGAGGATTGCTCTAGTGTAATTGAATTCCCAAAATGTTGCTTAGCCGAACTCACGAAATGAAAAGAACGGATGGTAGTCTGGACGACCAAGTTGAGGCATTCGGTTCGGGAAATGCTTTTTGCCAAGAGCTTTCAGCGTGGCTCCACGTGTCCTAGGTGCAGCTCCTCTTAAGTACTTCTAAGCTATTCTGTCTATATCACATATATACCTTTGTGGGCAAAGAAGTCAGTAGCAGTGGAAGAAGCGGTAGTAGATGGAGTATCCAACTTTGCGAGAAGGTACCTAATAGTTTGTAACTCTTCATGAGAAAAAGGACCGGATGAAATTTGTTTGAAATTACCCGCCATAACAATTGAGAAAAACAATACCGGACAATTAGCAAAACCCAATCAATTTGGACCTCAAGCTTCAACAATCCACAAACAATCAACCACTAATGACAAGGGATATATACCCAAATCAAATCACAAAATACCAAATTAGGAGCCAAAAAAGCCTTAAAACCTCTTACCCAAATATAGCAACAATAGCAACCAGCAAATCCAGCAAATACCCAAATTGAACACTCTACTGATAAAAGTGGCTACCTTGAATATTGAAGAACATAGTTTTGAACAGCAAACAATAATCAAAACAGCGCCAACACCTTCGCAGAACCAAAAAAATTTGCTCACTCGTGATCGTATGGTGTCGCCGGAGGTCGCAAGAGATCAGTGAAGGTCAGGCGGTGGACAGAATGAAAGTGGTCACCGGAGGGCAGCAAGCGCTGGAAAGCTCATAGGAAGCAGGCGAGCATGGCTTGATGTTGCCGGAGGTGGGCGACGACGCTGATGGAGGCACAGAGGTCAAAACACAGATGGTCGTCGTTGGACGAAATAGAAATTGCGAACGAACTCAATTTCTTCACCCCAAGCGCGGGTTTCAGAAAAGATGCACCGGCGAGCGGCGAATGGTCGAAGAACGGCGAGGGGGAGAAACGCCACAAGAGGCACCGACAATAGCGCCGGAAATGGCCGACTCTGGTCGGAAAAAAGGATAGCGGCAGCTAGGGATGACTTTCCGCGAGAGATCTTTCGCGAACTGGAGAGGCGATTGTCGAGGGATGAATTTCTGGCGACTAACGCCGGAGAGTGAGGCGCGGGGCGAACGCCGGAAAAATGATCGGTCGAAAAAAGGGTTGGCGGCTAGGGTTTGAGCGAATGCTCTGATACCATTCGAAGGGAAACCCTTTTTCAATATCAACTTAACACATTGTATTACAATATGTAACAAATATATAGAAAATGGGAAACAAGAAAAATAAATAAATACACAAAGACCCCTTAACTCCTAACTATTTACACAAAACACCTATAACTTAACAATTGGCCATTATTTCAGCTGGATGGCAAAAATGCATTTCTTCATGGTGATCTCCAAGAGGAAGCCTACACGAAGCAACCACTTGGTTTTGTTGCTCACAGGGAGCGTCATAAGGTGTGTCATCTTCGCAAAGCACTTTATGAGCTCAAGCAATCCCCTAGAGCATGGTTTGACAAGTTTAGTGATGCAATTTTGAGGTATGGCATGCATCGCAGTCTGTCTGATCATTCTGTGTTCTCCCTCACTTATGATTGAAGGAATATCTTATTGATTGTCTACGTGGACGACATTATTATTACCGGTGATGACCAGCAAGGTATTGATCAAGTAAAAACCTTCTTACATCAGCAGTTTCACACAAAGGATTTGGGAAAGTTTCGGTACTTCTTAGGTATTAAAGTGACACGATCCAAAGAAGGCATTAATCTATCACATAGAAAATATGTGTTGGACATTCTCAAGGAAACCGGTCTATTGGGAACTATTTCTGTTGAGACTCTTATGGATCCCAACGTCAAATTATGTGTGGACTAGGGGGAGCTGCTCCACGATCCTGATAAGTATCACCGATTGGTTGGAAAACTAAATTATCTTACGATGACACGACCAGATATCTCGTTTGCAGTTAGCTTGTTGATTCAGTTTTTATCCACTTTTCGTTATCCACATTGGGAGACATTTCTCCGAATTGTGAAATATCTTAAGTTACATCTAGGACGAGGTTTGCTGTATTAAGCCAGTGAACACTTACATGTTGAGGCTTCACTGATTTTGATTGGGCAGGCGGGTCTTTGGACAGGAGGTCCACTATTGATTATTGTGTCTTTCTTGGTGGGAATTTTGTCAATTGGAAAAGTAAGAAACAAACACTAGTTGCCCGGTCTAGTGCCCAAGCCGAGTATAGAGCAATGACACACATATGCGATGTTGTATGGTTGAGATCATTTCTTGATGAGACCGGGTTCAATGTGCAGTTGCCCATATCTTTGTATTGTGATAATCAGGCGGCCATTCATATTGCTTCCAATCTAGTATTTCATTAAATGACTAAGCACATTGAAGTTGATTGTCATTTAGTACGTGAAAAGTTGACTGGTAGCTATGAAGCACGGGTACCGGTACGTGGTACGGGTACGGTACGAGTGCGGGTGCGGCATACGGCAAAAGTTAAAAAAGTAGGGTACGGGTGCGGCTGCGGTACGTCGCTATTTTTAAAATATTTAAAATATTTTTTAATATTTTTTCATCGATTTCATGTTTCCTTTTTCTTTGCAAAGC
>NMUG010004096.1:0-14154 GCA_002855965.1 Monotropa hypopitys | reverse complement strand
CGGTTACTATGGTAGGCGTGTCTCTGACAGGCGCAGCTTCGGGCTTTGATTATAACCTTCCGTCTACCACCGCATGAGTCCGGCACCCCATCCCTCATTACGGGATCACTCGGCAAAAGTCCATTTCTCCGATACTTGTGGCTCCTGCGGGCGCAGCTTTGGGCTTTGATTATAACCCGCCGTCCACCACAGCTTGAGTCCGACAACTTTTCCCTCATCATGGGACCTTCCAGCAAGGGTCCGGTTACTCCGATAGGCGTGGCTCTGGCAGGCGCAGCTTCGGGCTTTGATTATAGCCTATCGTCCACCACCGCATGAGTCCAGTACCCCATCCCTCATTACGGGATCACTCGGCAAAAGTCCGATTCTCCGATACTTGTAGCTCTGGCGGGCGCAACTTTGGGCTTTGATTATAACCTGCCATCCACCACAGCTTGAGTCCGGCAACTTTTCCCTCATCATGGGACCTTCCAGCAAGAGTCCAGTTACTCCGGCAGGCGTGCCTCCAGCAGGCACAGCTTCGGGCTTTGATTATAACTTGTCGTCCACCACCGCATGAGTCCGGCACCCCATCCTGCATTACGGGATCACTCGGAAAAAGTCTGGTTCTCCGATACTTGTGGCTCTGGCGGGTGCAGCTTTGGGCTTTGATTATAACCTGTCGTCCACCACAGCATGAGTCCAGCAATGTTTCCCTCATCATGGGACCTTCCAGCAAGGGTCCGATTACTCTGGTAGGCGTTGCTCCGGCAGGAGCAGCTTCGGGCTTTGATTATGACCTGTCGTCCACCACCGCATGAGCCCGGCACCCCATCCCTCATTACAGGATCACACAACAAAAGTCCGGTTCTCCGGTAGGCATGGATCCGGCGGGTGCAGCTTCGGGCTTTGATTATAACCCGCCGACCACCACCGGCATGAGTCTGGAAATTCACCCCCCATTGCAAGGACATTCAGCAATTCTAAATGATATCTGTGGTAGCCGGTTTCTGCCGGACGGGTCTCTTCGGTTGCTAGTCCTCCGGATATGGTTGTCGGTCTCTGACCGAAGGCTTGAGTGGTCCCTGCAAGTAAACAATGGATCCCCCTGCTTGGCTCCTACAAAATAGTGGTTAGTGCCCGCCGGTCGGTTTTGACCAACGGGGCCTCCGATGCTTAAGTTAGTATCTTTTTGTGGAGAGGATAAAGCAAATAAGAGGAGACCGGACGGTAGCGGTCGGGGATAAAAATCTGGATCCCGTGAACAGTACCCCATATGGGGTATTTATAAGGGGACGTTGGCTTGGGGCTCAAGAATATTGAGTGGGCCGCACGTCGAGGGCTCTTTAGTGGGCCTGGACGGTAAATGGACCGAGTTGGGTCATACGGACGGAGTATCAAGGCGGATACCCCACAATAGTAATAGGAGGATGACCCTCCGAGTGGTCCGGTCCATTCGGGAGTGGGTCGCAAGTAGCGATAGAATCGCCGAGGGGTTACCGTCCGGACACTAGCGGTCGGCTATGCTGCGTACCCCCGGTCCGGACAGTCTCTGTGGCCGACACGATTATGATAGGTTTTGATAATAGGCCTTCCCCTAGGGCATAGGTCCGGTCACCACAATAGCCTCTCAAACTTTCCCAAATTTTTGGAAAAGATTGAAATTGGTTCACCAGACGCCATGCTTCGGGAGAGCAGCTTTCGTTAATTTTCTTTGGCGTCATTTATGACATCACCTGACAGGCGTCAGGACAGTGATTAGACACGAATGTCAGGGGTCGCCACATGTCATGCTCCGATTTGCGGGTCAAACAGACCGCCTCGGTATATGTGCTGAATTATTAATGTTAACAGCTGTGTTTCGTACCTAAGGGAACCTATAAATAGGCCTGTGCAGCATGAGCTTCGGTACTCTGTTCTGCGTATTGAAAGCCTCCAGAGAGCTACATACCCTTCGGAAACAGCATTCCTCTACTTGTCATGGATCAGGTAATTGACTTGACTTCTGCTTCATCGCATTCTGAGTTGGAACCTTTATTTCAGCCGACTCCCACAGAGCTTACACCCGAGGTTAGCTCAAAGATGTCGTCACCTGCCGAAGATATCATGCCCGGAGCATCATCCTCGAGACAGCCTCCGGTTAGCGGCCGAGCTAACATTGTTCGGCACTTCTCATATGAAAATGAACCCACATATGTGGCTTTGGGTGGCCGGCCGGGTAGAGCATTAGGAGGGTCACGAAGGGGAGCCAGCGATAGGAATTGCCCGTACCTTCATTACTTTCGGGGAGGAATTACTGAGTTTGAGGAGTTTTCCCGTCGGTATGAGATTCCGAACACAGTGACCTGTGCGTAGGTTGGGTCATTGGTTACATATTCGGAGGACCATATTACTGTGCCCTTGATGGCCGTGACCGAAGGCCAGCTGAAATTTCCGCTATCTCTGTTCCTCCAGGGATTTTTGCACGCGTTCCAACTTGCACCGAATCAGCTATCAGTGAACTGCTACCGGACCATAAGTTGCATCCGGGTTCTGAGTGCCAGGCATAATCTCGAATTCATCCTACCGGACCTTATGGGTCTGTTCTCATTATCTCGCAACCGTTCTTCTGGTCGGTACTTCTTTACCCCTCGGAAGCCCTATGGTGATATTTTTATGAGGCTGTCGGACTCAGAGAAGTGGGGGAATATCTACCTCCAGGTCTTTGGCGAATATAGGTTCCGTTCATATGAGGATCACTGATACCCTATCCCGATTACCGAAGGAAATCCAGATGTGCTGGCAATATCTAAACATTTAAGGGCCATGTCGTCGCCTGCCCGGATCGCAGGCCTTGTGAGATGTGAAAGCAGAGATGTTCCTACCCTCCTGGGATACGAACCGACGTACAACAGCTTCCTTGAGGATCGGAAAGAAAGAGGGAAAAGGAAGCTGGGGGAACATCCGGCTGCACGAGCCCCCGTCCGGAGGGGGATGTCCGTCTTAGAATACTTTGATGCGATGGAGGTTCCGGCCGCACTGATGCAGGAACCACCGGAGACGGCCGCAGAGGGGGTGCCCATGCAGACCAGGGCCACCGTTGCGCCAGGGGAAGCCCCTCCCAGAGGCCAACCGGAGCTTCTCCTAGTGAAAGAAAAGCCCTATGAAGATGAGGAGGTTTCCGAGGGCACACGGTATGATTCCTGGCGCAACGCTCCCCAACCGCCATATGTCCCAGGACCTCCCGAGTCGTAGGCTCCCAACTTTCAAAGATATGATGGAAGGGTTGCTTTAACGACGGACGGCGTTACCGTTGATCCGAAGGTCGCATACCCTTTGATCCGGGCTCTACAGCTTCCGGTTGATATGAGTGCCTTGCCGACAGGGATCGAGGATATGTATGATTATGCTGGTTCAAGTCTCATAAAGGTATCCTTGATCTTCTTTTTGTCGGACCCCTATTGACAATTGTTATTCTGATAATTCTTTGTGAAACTGTAGGCAATCCAGAGCCTCGCCGGTTTGTACAGAAGCAGTCAGAGTATACTCCAGAAGTCGTATATTCGGATCCATCGCGTAGCGCAAATGAAGGACAAGCTAAAAAAGATGGAAGCTGAAATAGATTATTTTCGTCAGTAGCTCGAGGTAATGATGGCAAATAGGGACCGTCTGAGAGGAAGGTTAGATGCTGGTCCAAGCAACGCTCCCCAGGCTGGGGGAGTCAGTCAGGAGGAGTTGGAGAAGGCGGTGGCCGAAGCTGACAAGAAAGCTTATATCGAGGGCCTCAGAGATACCTGGGAATTTTATGGCCAGGAGATGGACGAGGTGTGCCCGAAAGCTCACGAGATCAGCTTCAGGGGAGGCTATAGCTTGGCCTTCCACGAAGCCTGGCATACGGTGCTGGATACGGTTGGGATCCCTGCAGACTCGTCCTTTCAGTTGAACATAATTGTATCCGAGCGCACGGTCCCCCCGCTGGAATTCCCAAATGGGGACTCTCCAACTGATTTGTCGACGGATGTGCCTGTCGCCGTTCCGGAGAGGTCGGCTGCTGATTTACCGGAAGGCACATCTCAAGATATACCGGAGATCATTACAACTGGTTTGCCGGAAGCTGCTCTTGCTGCTGTGCCGGAGACTACTCCTTCGGCACAATTGTGATGTCATTGTCTTTTCTGTTTTCCCTGTACATGGTTTGCATTGTATCATAGCTAAAGGCTTTTAGATAAATGTTACCTTATTATCGTTGGCGTGTATGAGATACTAATGATTTCAGAAATAGATCCGGAAAGGTATGTTGAGAAGTCCCTTGCCAGAGGGTAATAGATTGTAGTTTAATCATGCAAATTATGAAGATCCGGCTGGACGCCGATAATAATTGATTGCCGACAAATCGGTCAGGTAGGCGACGGCCTCCTAAGGAGGGAAATAGCCCATGTTGTTATTGGTTGTTCGTAAGAGCCTCAGATGAGGGCGATAGTCCGGATCAATGCCGAACGCATATAAGAGTCCCAAATGAGGGCTGGTATCCGGATTACTGCCGGATGCACATAAGAGTCCCAGATGAATGTGGGCATCCGGGTAAATATATAAGAGAGTTCCATGATGCAGAGAGTTATCCGGGTTGATCCCGGATATATACACAAGATAGCCCCGCAATAAGGGGAGGCATCCAGATTGATGGGTAGATAGCCTTGAGCCATAGGATGGACGACAGGTTATAATCGAGTCAAAGCTTGCGCGTGCCGGAGCCATGGTGATAGATGATTTGTCTAGAGTCATAGGGTGGATGGCAGGTTATAACCGAGTCAAAGCTCGCGCCTCCCAGAGCCACGGTCTTCATTGCAGCGACCCGGCCAAGCCAGACGGTCGGTCTTCGGTGATGGGTAGACAATCCAGAGCCATGGTGATGGATGGTCGGGTTATAACTGAGTCAAAGCTTGCGCCCGCCAGAGCCATAGTGATGGACGGTCAGGTTATAACCAAGACGAAGCTCGCGCCTGCCGGAGCCAAGGTGATGGATGAATTGCCCAGAGCTATGGGGTAGTTGGCAGGTTATAACCGAGTCAAAGCTCGCGCCTGCCGGAGCCACGGTGTTAAGTCCTGGAAAAGCAATGAAGAACACAAAGAAGGGAGAACAAAAATGCATTTCATTAGATAATCAAAATTGACAAGTTTTACAGCTCAGTGGATCCGTTTGGTGCTCGCCGGATCATGGGATCATTGGGATGTTATCTTCGCCCTGGTTCGCCTGACATGCATTGGATCTGGCGGCCGGCGTCCTATGCCGGTCGATCCATTTGTCGAGGTGGCCCTGTCGGGCCAGGTGCTCCAGGTAGGCTTTGAAGGGGAGGTAGGATGTCGTGAAGTGTCCCCTCTCCCGGTGGTAGGTGTAGTAGGCCTTCCCGTTGGGATGCCTTTCTCCGAGCTTATGATCCGGCTCTCTGAAGAACGGCTCGTCCCTGATCAGCCAGAGGACAATGTAGATTGGCTGTGTAAAAATTGTGGTCTTCGCCACGTAGTCCTCCAGTTTTGGAGCCTTCCTTTCTCCTGTTTTGACCATATTGACATGCCTCCGGTTGTGCTGAGCGGGGGCAGGCTGTGCCTGTGGGGGTCAGATGGAGGCCCGCTCGGCCAAAAGGTCCTCCAACTGACAGAACTTGTCGATCAGCTGCATCAGATCATCCATGTTCTCCGCAGGATAGAGCATGAGCTCCCGGAGCATGGGACTTTCGGACTCTAATCCCAGCTTAAAGGAGGTGGTGGCGACTCCCTGATCGCAGTTCTGGATATCGTTGTATAGCTCCCAGTAGCGGTCGGTATATTACCGGAGAGTTTCGTCCGGTCGCTTTCTGAGACTGATCATAGAGTCGACCTCTTATTCTGCTTGCTGCTGGTAACGAAGCGGGCAAGGAAGGTCCTCTCCAGATCTCTGAAGCTCCGGATGGACCGGGAGGGAAGCTTGTTGAACCAAAGCGAGCCCTGGGTGCCAAGGCTCGTGGGAAAGACTTTGCACAACACGGTGTCGCTTGAAGAGTAGAGCGCCATGATCTGTCGGAAATAGATGAGGTGGGTGTAGGCGTCAGTCTTTGGATCATACCTGGTAAATTTTGGCAAGCTGAAGCCAGGAGGGAGGACGGCCGATTCGATGGTCCGGGAAAAGGGAGAAAGGCTGAGCTGTTCCAGACAAGCATCGATAGCCTGAAGGGCCTGTCCGGAGGGGTGGTCGGCATGGTGGTCCCTTCGGTGCTGAAACTCGAGAGCGGTGTCGATGCCTTTCTTCCCGGTCATGATGGCGCTTCTCCCTTTGCTGACCGGAGTCCTCTGTTTCCGGATAGAAGTCCTGGAGGTCGTATGGGAAGACTTCAACGAACTCCTCCCCTTCATAGATGTAAAGCGGGACAGACTCAGGGTGCTTGGGGGGGCGTCCGTTGCCCTCCGGTGGGTCTGTCCGGCGCTCATGTCCTCCGGATACTCCCTTTCCTTTGCGCTCTCTGTCTTCCTTTGATCTGTGCTGGTGCCTTCACTGTCCTGAAGATCGTAAAGCTGAGTCTGCAGCTCCGTCCATTCGGGTTACCTGGTCCCAGAGCTGGGCAATCTCCGCGTCCCTTTCTTTCAGCATCCGGTCCATGGCCGCAGCATAGGCCGATCCAAGCTCCGGAGTGTGGCCGGATGGGGAGGCGAAGAGCCCCAGTGAAACATTAGGAGGAGTAGGGGGAGGAACGATAGGAAGAGTGGGGTCCTGAACTATTGGCGTGTTGTTACCATCTTCCATGAGGGATAGCTCAACAGAGGGGCAGATAACTGGTTTCCACTGAGATTTGGGCTAGCCCGTCCCACCATGAACGCCAATTGTGGTAGCCGGTTTCTACCGGACGGATCCCTTTGGTTGCTAGTCCTCCGGATACTGTTGTCGGTCTCTGACCAAAGGCTTGAGTGGTCCCTGCAAGTAAACAATGGATCCCCCTGCTTGGCTCCTGCAAAACAGTGGTTAGTGCCCGCCGGTCGGTTTTGACCAACGGGGCCTCCAATGCTTAAGTTAGTATCTTTTTGTGGAGAGGATAAAGCAAATAAGAGGAGGCCGGACGGTAGCGGTCGGGGATAAAAATCTGGATCCCGTGAACAGTACCCCATAGGTATTTATAAGGGGATGTTGGCTTGGGGCTCAAGAATATTGAGTGGGCCGCACGTCAAGGGCCCTTTAGTGGGCCTGGACGGTAAATGGACCGGGTTGGGTCATACGGACGGAGTATCAAGGCGGATACCCCACGACAGTAATAGGAGGATGACCCTCCGGGTGGTCCGGTCCGTTCGAGAGTGGGTTGCAAGTCGCGAGGGAATCGCCGAGGGGTCACCATCCGGACACTGGTGGTCGGCTATGCTGCAGACCCCCGGTCCGGACAGTCTCTGTGGCCGACACAATTATGATAGGTTTTAATAATAGGCCTTCCCCTAGGGCATAGGTCTGGTCACCACAATATCTTATTATCATCGGCGAGGCAATTTGGTCAGTCGGCTGATGGCCAGACTATAAGTTATCAGAGTCCGATCTATGTATACGGACTTCTGAATCTATATTATCTTGACTCAGAGGCCTGTATGCGCCAATTGACAGCCGAATCTTCTTTATTGACAATGTCGTGTCCTTGCAAACGGCCTCCCACTTATATCTCTCTGAAGTCCCATCGAGGGGCTCGTCAGCCGAACTTCAACTATCAATGGGCCCCTCTCTTTATAAGGGGCCCCGATAATCTGTCTCTTCAGATCTATTTCTAAGTCACTATACGACACGCCCTCCGATAGAAAGAGGTAACATTAAAAACAAAAGTTTGCATATATGTTATATTACAACAATTGCACAGAGGAAAACACGAAAGAAACAGGAAAAATTACACTATGAACATTCTGGATGGGGAACCACTGGTAGATCAGTGGAGGGGACCTCCGGCAAATCTGTAGAAGGAGCCTCCATCAAATTAACGGTAGGGATCTCTGGTAAATCAACAGAATCGGCCTCTGGTGGATTAGTGGAAGGGATCTTCAGTGGTTCAATTGTGAGAGCCTTCGGAAACTCAGCAGAAGGGGTCTCCGGCGAATCAGCAGGAGGATCTCTATCTGGAAGCTCCAATGGAGGGACTATACAGTCCGGCACAATCACGTCAGCTCGGAAGGGCGAGTCAGCAAGTATGCCGACAGTATCCAATGCCGTTTTCCAAGCATCATGATAAGCCATATCATAGCATCCCTTGAAGCCGACTTCGTGGGCTTCGGGGCAGATTTCATGCATTTCCTGGTGATAATGCTCTCGGGCGTCCATGAGCCCCTCAACATAGGCTTTCCTGTCAGCCTCGGAAATGTCCAGTCGAAGTCTTTCGTCAAAGTCCCCAGATGCATCTATCATCTTCTTGAGCTCGGCCTGCTCTGCCAGCACTTTCTCAACCTCCTGAAGGAGGGCCTTTTCTAGGCCTCCACATCTGCGAGACTGGCCATAAGTGCATGCGATTTAACGTCCCTTCTCCATGCTCCCCGAAGACTCGACTGAGTGCACTTATACAAGACGGCGAAGCTTTGACAAGCCTGTAAGAAAACCGATAGCAGCCGTCAGAAAAATCCAGAGGCAAAAACCAACCAGAAAAGTGATGGGTCGTCACCTTAATGAGGCATGTCCCGGCATGATCATAGATTTGCTCCACGCCGTCCGGTAAAGCCCTCATGTCTGCTGGCAGTAGTAATGCGCGGAGAAGGGGATGCGTGATCCATGCATCGGCATTTACACTATCCGTCGTCAAGACATGCCTTCCATTATATTTGAGGAAGTTGGGGGGGCCAGGGTTGGGGCGGCTCCGGATTGGCCGGAGGTGGTGGAGGATTGCGTCTAGCCGTGAACCTTGTAAATTCTTCATCATAATTCACGGGATTCACATCATCATAATTTATGGGATCCTCCTTGATTGGGCAAAGTTCCGGCATATCAGTTGGAGGAGCAACCGGAGGAGCAACCACAGCTTTAGTTGTCAGAGCAATTGTCTCCGGTAGCACCAAGCTCGGCCCTGCGCCCTTCGCTGCTTTGGCGACTCTCACTGCTTCGGCATCAACTTACTGAAAGTATTCAAAAATGGTCATCTTCCTTCGAGCAGGGGCTCGCGGACCAAGCTCTGACGATGCCTTTCTCTTACCCCTCCCCTTGCGGTCCTCCAAAAAGCTATGGTACGTTGGCTCGTACCCCAGGAGGGTGGGAGCATCCCTGCCATCACATCTCATCAAAGCCTCGATCCGGGGGGCCGACGACGTCCCTCTCAGGTATTTGGAAATCGACGATACATCTGCATAGGAAAAGCGAAGTCAAAATGAGACTAAGCACAAGGACACTTAAGGCTAGGCTGCCGGATCCTTACCAGAACTGCCTTCTTTGGTTAGTAGAGGATGCTGATGCTCTTCACCCGGACCAAAATTGTATTCACCAAACAGCTGGAGGTATACGTTCACCCATTTCTCTGAATCTGACAGCCTCAGAAAGACATCCCCGTACGGCCTTCGGGTAGTAAAAAAGTATCTGACAGACGACCGGTTCAGAGAAAGAGAAAATAACCCCATCAGGTCCGGAACAAAAAACTCCAGACCATGCCTCTCGCATAATACCTGGATACAGCCTATGGTTCGGTAACCATTCACCGACAGCTGGTTCGGCGCAAGATGGAATGAAAATAAGAACTCTTGAAGGAAGGGGTCAAATTGAATTTTCAGTCGCCCTTCGGTAATGGCCATCAGAGGAACCGTCACATAATCCGCCGAGTAAGAAACCTCCGACTCAACCTCTACATAGTTAACCGAAGCTGGAATCCCATACCGGCAGGAGAACTCTTGAAATTCAGGCATCCCTCCATGAAAATAATTCAGGTAAGGACAGGGCCGATCCCCTCCAGCCCCCCTGATTAAGCCTCATAGGGCCCTGCTTGGCCGACCACCTAGTGCTGTGTAGGTGGGTTCATTCTCGTTAGAAAAATTTCGAACGATATTGGATCGGTCAGAAGCTCGGGGCTGTCTCGAGGTAGAGGCCTCCGGTGCAGAAAATGCGACGGGAGATGTTTTTGAGCCATCGACAGGAGACTGCTCCTCTGAGGGCATCCGAAACAATGAATCCGAATCTACACTCGAAGAAGATGAAAGGATGGTTACCACCTGGTCCATGCCGATTGCAATAGCATAGTTTCCGAAGGGATGAAGAGCTCTCCGGAGTGTCTTTCTGTTCAAATGTAAGTCCTGGTCATCCAACTTCAATGGCCTATATAAAGGCTCCAAACAGGTACATAACATAGCTGTCAAACATTAAATATTTGCACAAGTACCAAAGAGGTACCATCTAACCAGCAAACCAAATGGCACCACATGGCAAAGTGCTGACATCTTAGCCGTTATTTGTCTGATGGTGTCAGATGTCAGCGTCTACTATGCCCGGACCACCCCTCCGAAGCAAAGTGTCCGGCCCTACATGATCAATCCTTCCCAACTGAGCTGGAAAAGATTGAGGGGCTATTGTGGTAGCCGGACCTTAGCTCTAAGGGGTCGGATCCGGCACAAGCCCGAACCTCGCTCCGAACCGCTTATATCTATTGGTATCACTGTTCTCATGGCCCTTCGCTAGGCCTCAATACTGTCCGACATCCCCCTCTCAGCAAAACGCTCCGGCAATATGGGTAGGCCAAACAAAGTTGACTCCTCCGGCTACTAAGCTGGTCGGTAGAGCATCGTTCACCAGTCTTGTGATGAAACATCGCTCTCGGCCGACCGGCTCATAGCGGAAGGGCATCCCTTCGGCCTGACCTCCAGTAATGAGCACTATGCCTGCCTTCTTTCTCCCCCCATCCGTACGGTTAACCCGTCCCATTGGCCTAACACATGCACCATCCGAGTCAAGTACCGCAGGGGGGAGCTCACAACGTGCGACCCACGTACCAAATCTTACACTAAAGAGCACTAATCCCTATAAATACCCCATTTGGGTACTGTTCATAGGATCTGCTCCCCATCTGCCTAACGTCCGGCCTCACTTGCTTTCTGTTTCCCTTCTCAAAACAGAGACTAACTTAAGCTTCGGAGGCCCCGTCGGCCACAATCGACCGGCGGGCACTAACCCTTGTTTTGCAGGAGCCCAACAGGTGGATCCCATTTTTCCTGTGTAGGGACCCACGCAAGCCGTCGACACGACAACGACACCTCGAGTTCGGATTCCGCTCGGCTGCTCATACCCGAAGACTCAATCGTCAGGCAAGCTTCCCTTGAAAAACCCTCCACCACATGCAAGTACATTAGACATCTCTGCTACTGCCATTATCACGTCGCCCGCGACATCTGGGCCTCCGGTCAACAGAACCTCTAGGGGGTCCGGGGCATCCTGAAAATAAAAAAAAATCTATCAGTAATAGAAAAGAAAGTACAACAGGTCTACATAGATCTACGAAAGGACAAAAACAAAAAGTAAACTACTGTGTTTACGTACCTCATCTGGAGGAAAGTCCTGGCCTAGTGGCGCTCCTCTCTGGTGAGCCCTCCACTGCTAGAAAGCCTGAAAGTCCCTCATCTTCTCCGCATCAGAAAAGGGATAGGAAGTTTGGGCTCTTCAATCAGCACCCCTTATCATCTGAAAGAAGCGCTCCTGCTTAGCGTCAATCGAGTGTCTGCCACAAACTGAGGTCGTAGTGGTAAAGCGGACAATGGATATACTCTGGAACCAGGCAGTATAGTCCCCCTCCATCATGAACCCAGTAACATCAAAATCTCCCACAACCGGAGATCAAACCTGCCCAAAAGTAGCAGCAAGCGGGCATCTGGGGATCTGAACCTCTCCCGTCGTCTGACGCCAACAATGGTCGCCCATATACCGCTCCCAGGAGTAAAAAGAGAAGAATGTGCACCTCCGAGATGACAAGTATATCTCGATGCCGTATGTATCTCCCCATGCCAAGAAAACGAACGGATGCCAGATGACATCATCTGTCGTGACAAGCTCTAACTAAGAGAAAAGTGTCATGAAATCCAGCAGATCTAAAGAACACGAAGATGGACGCGGCCACCGCAAATCCCTAGGGACGTCATATCCAAGTCCGGTGGGATAGGGGCGCCCCACACTCATGTGCTCGAAGGACCACCACAACAAAAAAGGCCAGAATCCTAATTGTGTCGATGCTGGGCAGCTAACTCTCCTCCTCATATCCTGGAGGAATGAGGCAAATGTGAAAGACCCCCAGTCAAAGCGGGCACCATCCGGGAAATCCACTATCCCGGCGTAAGCTACCGGAAACAAAGTGTTGTTGTTATTCAAAAAACACGACACTATCAAGTAAAGAAGCAAACGACGCTGCTGCCTGTATAGCTCAGGGGCGTCTGACTCTATGGTATAGATGAAGTCTCCACCCCTCAGTCCTAAACTCGGGATCCATCTCCCACGCGTCTCATGCTGAGCAATACCCAAAACTCTAGCAGCATCAATGGCAGTCCCCTCCATCCTCTGGACAGGGACCCATCCGAATCTCAAACCTGTGGTGATGGCCTACTCAAATGGGGTAACGCCTAGCTCACAGTCGCCCAAATAGAGCGTGTTGGTCTTACTGAACCAACGCTCGGCAAGGGCCCGAATCAAAGTATGTTTCGAGCGGAATGGGGAATGGCCAGAAAGTCGCCAAAATCCTGCTCGACCAAAAAAATCTCTATACACCGGATGTGTTTGGTTGCAAATGTCAACTGCCTGGAACCACGCTCCGCGAAAAGTCCTCTCAGGTGGAACCACCCGAGCTCGCAAGTACATCGATGGATGAGACCAAAGCTACGTCAGAAGTGGTGTGTCAAAAACACCCAAGCTGGCCTCCCTGAGCTCCTCGGGAACCATCGTCCCTCTCAACTGTGACCCCACACCATCTGGGGAAAAAGCCTCAAAATATCCGAATCGAGATGCCACCGCCTCGCCTGCATTCGCTGCATAATCTACATCAGCAATATCAAGGGGAGACTCCTCCCTCTCCTCCTCTACGGGTCTTGAAGGTCTGGCCTCATCTGCAGGCTCCTTCCCAGGTCTACGCCGAGAAGTCATCCTATAAAACAAAGTAAGAAATCATTACACCTTACTAACGACTCAAATCCAAGTAACAAAAATCTGTAAACTCTACAGGTACAAAAGTACGGTAACATCTCTCTATGGTTATCAACACAGATAAATTTTCAAAACCTACAATAGTATCTATCTAAGACTACAGGTTTACATTTTCAAAAATCCAAGTAGTACCTTTCTACGGCTACGGATTTGCATTCCAAATACCTACGGTAGCACCTATCTAAGGCTACGGGTTTACATTTTCAAAAACTCTCAGTAGTACCTTCCTGAGACTACAGATTTAAAAGTTTCCAAAACCTACGATAGTACCTATCTAAGACTACAGGTTTACGTTCCATAGAATCGTAGTCGTATCTTCCTAAGACTACCAATTCAAAATTTTCCGAAACTTACAGTGATACCTCCTTAAGGCCACAGGCTAAACTTTTTATAAACCTACGGTAGTATCTATCTAAGACTACAGGTTCACATTTTCAAAAACTTTGGTAGCATCTATCTAAGGCTCTAGGTTCGCTTTTACAAAAACCTACGGTAGTATCTATCTAAGACTACAGGTTCACGTTTTTAAAAACTTTGGCAGCATCTATCTAAGGCTCCAGGTTCTCTTTTACAAAATTGGCAGTAGTATCTTTCTAAGACTACAGCTTTACGTCTCTAGAACCTCAGTGGTATCTTTCTAAGGCCACAGGTCCACATTTTCAAAAACAATCTCTTCCGGACGGCATCTCTCTAAGGCCATAAATTTAAAACGTTGAAAACCTCATCGATATCTTTCTAAGATCGCAGGTTTACGGCTTTAAGAATCTCAGTAGTATCTCCCTATGGCTACATATTTAAAGAGTTGTATGATGATATCTTTCTACGGTCATCATTCAGTTTTCAATTCGCGAAATCTTGATAACATCTTCCTACGGTTGCAGATTTTCAAAATTTTAAGTCTCAATAGCATCTCCCTACGGATTTTACTCGAAGCAAAATTTCACTTACGATAATATCTTCCTACGGTTATTGTTCAAATTTCAGAGTTTCAAAATTTTAGTAACACCTCTCTACGGTTACTAAACTATTTTTGCTTACGATAATATCTTCCT
>NMUG010004095.1:0-14154 GCA_002855965.1 Monotropa hypopitys | reverse complement strand
CAAAATCATCATTTAAATTCAAAATCAACATCAATTCAAATGCATCATCAAAATTAAAAGCATAGAATCATTTGCATGTCAGCGCAATCTTTTATAATTCCTGAATGTACATTTTGCACATTATGTTTCTCTTGGCCGAGAATAATTGAGTTTTATTAAAAGGTTTGTTTTTAAAAATGAAGTACCACAAAGGCGATATAGGGTGCCTAACACCTTTCCTACTCGTAAAAGTAAATTCCCGAACCCGACTCTGGTTAAGCAAATCAAAGCGGCTTTTCCAAAAATGGTGACTTGGCACACTATAACTCTATGTCAAGTGGCGATTCTGAAAAACCGATTAATAATAGATTGTTTCGCGGCGAATATTCGATCTATCATTAATTGGACTCAATTTTAATCCCAGCTATCAATTTTACTTTTCAAACAAAACAGTCGCATTCAAATCCAAGAAAAAGAGTGCGAACTCAAACCCTCGGCATCCCACGCACAATCCGGGAAAGGGGAGAGGAAGAAAAATTTTCCGGAAGTGACAATTCCTTCAATGGCTTATCAACTTTATGGAGTATTCTCTCTCTATAGAGTGTAATACAACACAAAATTATGAATAATACGTTTAGAATAGAGCCTATATGCATTAGGGAGTAAACCAACTGTTTCTAGAGCCAAAACACCCAAATTGCCCTTAAAAATAAAACTGCCACAGTGAGCTTGTCCGGATGATACTCACCTTCATCCGGACCCCCACCTTTGTCCGGACGACCAACCATCATGGTCCAGTCTAACCTCTCCCGCACAACCCAAATCACTCTCTGGTCACCTCGTCTGGACGGCCACCACCCCTCATCCGGACGAGCTATCAGTAGCCAAAATGCAGCCTCTCTGCCAACCTCGTCCGGACAAGACCCAAGCGTGGTCCGAACGAGCAAACCAGCGAAACCTCCAAACTTTATAAAACTTCTACCCAACCTTCCAAACTCAAACTCAAACACTTATCCATCATTCTAGATATCAAATTTACCTTCCAATCCTATTCTACAACCTTCCCAAGTTTTTAAATAACTTCAAATACAATTCTATGAATTAGATGATACATAAATTATGCCATTAACCGCAACTTCTAATTTCTATCATCAAATCATCATAGTATTCCCAAGACGACTCTAACTCTAGGGTCCTCAATTCCCTTAATCAAGAGTCTAATAGGTGATTATTAAGAATGTATTCACATATATCATACCATGATATGACTTGATTTAAAACATGCACTCTATGTTTATCATGATCTTTACCAAAATTCATGATAAATGATTTAAAAAGGAATACTTTATTAAAATAAGGGAATGAGTATTACAGGTAAGGTATGATTGTGGATAACATACAAGTTCTTTGAGAGTCTCGATTAGAGAGTGGTTACCCATTTTGTTTACTGCACCGATATATGTATTCAGACTTGAACGGGTATGTGTTGCCCATGTCATGTGGGGTAAGAAGTCTTGGAAAGGTTGATTTGAGAAGGTAACTGGCCAGCACATCTTAGAAAAACTTCCAAAAGTTATTTTGATACCGCACTAGGTGTGTGTACTGGTTTGGTGGTATGTGTGGTGATGGGTATGATAGTCAGTGTGTTAGTTGGAGAGTTGGATATGTTGTGGTGTTTGGGAAATTTTCAAAGTACCGTGTCAAACTATAGAAGGTAAAACCATTTGGCTTAGTGGGAGAATCAGGGCTCTTGGCATGAAGATTCCTGGAATATTAAGGTTTTGACTTATAAGTTTTTTATTTATCTCTATTCGAGATTGGAAGTCTACCAGGAGTTGATTGCATTTGTTCTGTATTTCGGGCAATTTGGTAAGAATGTGACTTTGTTCAACCTAACTATTCATTCCGAACTATAAAGACTTATTGAGATGCAATCTAACGATGATGAAGCTACAACCTTTGATTCTAGATTTCTTAGTGGTGGAGCACCTCAAGGTTGGATGATATTCCTTGACATGAGTATTCGATTCTATGGTATATTATTCATTCTGTCATCATGTTAGGAGGAGATTCTTCACAAATTTCATCATTCTCCATTAGTCATTCTATAACACTCCCAATTTTTGAAACATATTTTGTTTGATATAGAAAGTGGAGTGTTAAATGGGTAAAGAGTATCTAAACAAAGATGAAGTACAAACTACCACATCAAGCTATGAAACGACCTAGAATTTTAAATGTGATTTTTTAAATAAAAACGTATTTTTTTATAATCAATGAAGGTCGGGGTTTGATAGATGATAATCTAGCGATTTGGAGTGGTGACGATCCCCGATTTTGAGTTGGTATGATTTTTGGGTTATTCTGGCAATGTGCCGAGGGCGTTAGAGGCCCATTATGACCCCGATATATTCTGAAAACGGAAATTCCATATTCATGAAAGTTGTATATATTTTCATTAGGAATCCAACGCAACTTGAATCGTCTCAATCGGAGTTCGTATGAAAATGTTACGCCCGATTTACCTTGCAGCAGTTTTTTCTCTGCTTCAACGAAATTGGTTGTCGATAACCAAGGATTTTGGGTTATCGATAACCCAACCAGTTCAAGCCAAAAACCCGAGAACTCAGTTATCGATAACCAGCATGTTGGGTTATCGATAACCAAGATGTCTTGGGCCAATAATCTGAGGGACTGGTTATCGATAACCAATATGTTGGGTTATCGATAACCGGCCCTGCGTGGACTGTTTTAATGATGGTTTTTTGGTAATTTCCCGGGACCATATATATATGTTTATATAGGTTTTAGGGGCATTTTGAGCCCTAATTTCAGTCCCAACTCCCTCTCACTCTCTACCTCCATCTTCAAATCTCTCCCTTCTCTCTACACTTTAAAGATCATCCAAGCATCGGATGGGGGTTTTGTAAGCAGAAACGTTGTTCCTTGCTTCGAGAGCTCTCCGGCAACTACCATGGCGAATCCATCCGACAAGATTTGAGTTTTTGGGTCTCCTCCAACTTCAAGCAATAGAGTTTTGGCCTTCATCAACGTTGACGATTGCTTCGAGAGCTACGCGGTAGTGGGTTTGGATCGCGACGGTGCGGAGGATGTTTTCCGGCAACTTTTCCGGCGACTTTTCTGGCGATGCTCCGGTGGGTAAATTCTTAACTCCTATTGAGTATGTGTGTGTGTACGTAGGTTCGATTGAATAACCATAGTTCGGATGGATTGTATTTCATAACCTAGGATTTTATTGTAGTGGAATTGAGCGGTGATCTTGTGCCCGCTAGGTGTTAGACGTAATGCCCAAGGGGCTCGTAAGCCCAATTGATGGGGCCCTAGGATTCTATTATGATCAATTGATTCTACGTATCACTTGAGGTTAGTGTGAGCATCAAGTGTTCGAGGAAATTCCCGTGAGGTAGATGATTTTGTGTTTTAGTGACTTGTAGGATGATTGGTGACCATTGGAGCTTAGGGCCGCCAAGTGTTCGACGATATGCCCGTGTGAACCATAGATCGTGTTTTGGGGATATCATGACACTTGAAGTGTCGTAGGACATGTGTGTGGAATAATTGGGTGCGTTGAGCCTCTAAAATCGTAATAAGTCCCTTTGAACTTATGGGATGCCGAGTTTTCAGTGACATTACTAAGTAGGCATTGAATTGGGATTTGGGTGTCAAAGTCCCTCCCTTCATATTTTGGTAGACATAGGCATTCCTTAGCCCCGTTGTGGTAAAATGTTGGTCTTGAAACCCTTGGTTGAGGTTGAATGGTTTTGGTAGTTGTCTCTCTTGAATTGGCCAAGGTGGAGAAAATGATTGAGGAACTAAGTAAGTAGTTCAACGAAATAAACGAATTTCAAATATGGAAACTGTGTCCCACGAGGACTACTCTGCTAGACCTTGAATCTATTACTTGAGAAACTTGTAAAAAGAAAGGAATGAGATCGAATTACGTTGACGACAGACATAATACATTGACGTACTATACGGGAAGTGCCTTGTTCAGGGACTACCAGACACAGTGACTATGATATGGGATTTGATACTTTGATACGGGGCGCCTTGTTCAGGGGTTGCATTCAGAATCGGATCCCCTTTCCTCTTCTTACCACCGTACCCCTCCTGTGCGAAAACCCTACCCCCTCCATCCCTTGCGCCGCCACCCCCTCTCCCTCACTCTCTCCCGACAGACCTATCCTCTCTCCCTCCTCCCTCATCTCTGGCACTCCTCCTCCCTCTCTCCCGGTGAGCGGTAGCCCTCTCCTCTCTCCCTCACTCTCTCGTCCCTCTCTTCTCTCCCTCGCTCTCTCGGCCCTCTCTTATCTTTCTCACTCTCGGTTCCCTCTCCTCTCTCCCTCTATCACGATCCTCTCCCTCCCCCTTCACACACACACACACACACGTGTAGCTGTGTGTGCGGTGGATGTGGTAGAGGTGGCGACGTGTGGGCGGTAGTGGTGGATTGGCGGCTTCGGATGGTGGTTTGATGGTTGCGCGAGGTGGGTTTGGTGGCTGCTATGGGTGTTGTGGCACAGTGGAAGAGTATTCGACTTCAGCGACTGATGGGCGTCGAGGTGCGGCAAGGTACAGTGAAAGATGGGCAAGCGGTGTCGCGCAGCGGTTGAGGCTCTGTCTATCGCAAAGCTTCGCATCAGTGGGTAAGCCTCTGTTTCTCTCTTTTCAGTGTTCTGAATCATTTGTCATCATTAGTGATTGTGTGTTGGGTTCTATAAGTGTCAGCCCAAGCGAGTGGTGATAATCAGTGATGCGCGACGGTCAGGGCTTCGACTACCGCTAGTGGTCGCATCAGCAGGTATATCTCGTTCCCTGTTTAATTGTCGTTGAGTCAATCAGTGGTTTATGTATGTGGGAGGTATAAGGATTAATTGTTTTTGTTGTTGCTTCTGCCTGTTAGTTCGATTCTTTGGATCTTGTAGGTTGTCGTCGAACTTTTCTTGCGAGCTCTTCCGGCAAGCTTTATCGAGGTAGAGTTCTCTATCCCTTTCGTTTGTTTTATTGCTCTTCTATTTTCTCTCTCGCGAATATATTTAAAATGTGTCGTCTTAAACACTTGTACTAAATCACGTTTTCGAGTCGTCATTCGCGTCAATCGATCAGTTGTGGGTATTGTCTAGGGTCTCTATGTACTCCCTAGGTCGTTAATCGTTCGATTCCTAAATTGATTGCGAAAAACCCTGATTTTTATAAAACGTGTTTCGTCGTCGTTTTTATGAAATCAAATTGGGGAGATTGACTTGTTGGACACTCTTGGGTGGTTGGTGGTTTAAAATGGTGTCTTGACACATTTTTATTATAAATCGAACGAAATGATTGTTTTTGCGAACAAATTGAATGTTTTGGAAATAAACGGAAATGTTTAAGAAATAATGAAAGGAAAGTCACATTTTGGGTTGACACGTCGACTAGGAGGTTGTTTGCCATAGGTCGCACGGAATGATTTAATAAAATAAAAATATGACATTGAACTCTATACGAGGAAATACTTTTGAGTTGGCTAACATTATTTGGGTAGCTGGATTTTGGTACCTTAAGTGGCTACTGTGAGCACTCACGACATTGCGCAATGGGGGTTGTCTGGCCCCTCCCGACGAGTTGGGAAATATGAGGATTTTGACAGTTAGTTGGTTGATCCCCAACTATCTAGGAATTATAAAAGGTGCGGAATGGAAATTGGAATACTTGGAATACATTTGGAACAACGAAAATGAGTCTTTACTTGTGTAGCTTCGACACTTGGACACTTTCTCCCTTTTGGCCTTGTCTAAGAAAATGTTTGGAAAATGTTGGTTATACTCGCTCTCTTATCTCGAGTCCTGGTTAAACATATGTATCTTACTAGTATTCTTTACGATGAGTCAAATGTAGAACTTTGAAAGAAAAGGAAATGTTTTTAAATATAATGAGATCCATTGCATATGTCACATTACATTCCTTGTATGATCACACACTTTCACCCCAATATTATAGACGTTAGGAGATAGATTATCTCTACCAGGCGGTGATGCATGACCCTCTACTTTTGTAGGACATGTTCCCTTGATTGAGAGTGGCTGTGGGATCCTTCACAGGACTTGAGGCTAGGCTGCACTGTAGACGATAGAGTGTATTTCTTTTACTGTTTAGCGCTTCTTTTCTTTTATGTTGGCCACATTGTAAAGGATTAATTTATAAAATCCTATTTTGGCCCTTTTCTTTTAGTTGGGGCATTATTATACAGGGTTGTGTTATAAAACCCTATTCGCCTCTTTTATTTGTATCAGAGTAGCACATGCGTGTGTTGTAATAATTTTGTGGTGGGTTGTATAGCATAGTTGATTAGTACTTACCCTTTTTATTTTTATACTCTTACCCATTTAACACTTCAAAAAAATGTGCGGGCTTTGTGAACTGGGCATACCGTCCGGTTCTGAATTTCCTCCCTTGGATGAGCGGGATGGATGAAATTCTGTATGCTATAAGATGGAGGGTCTATCGTGACGACTTGTATTTCGCCAAACATTTGCATTAACCCTCCGACTGAGTCATTCTCTTCCCGTTGTGATATGTCTGTGAGCGGGAGTTCTTCAGAGAATATTTTTACTCCCTAGTGATTCGGGAGTGGATTGTTTATGACATTAGGTGGAGGCCTTGTATCCTCCAAGTTTATCTCCCCGGCATCATTAAGGTATTGTACCTTATGCTTCAGACTTCTACATGTTTCAGTGCTATGGACAGCTTAGTTTAAATGAAAGGCGCATAGTAGGCCAGTCCGAAACTGTAGGGGAAGCGGTCTAGGTAATGGTCGTGCTGGAACGGGATTCAGATGCCCTGAGGTGGTTAGACATTGAAAAACCTTTGTCATTGAGATTGCCAATGGAGTAAAAATTCTAGTATTTTTTCATGAATTTCTTGGGAGCGGGCCTTGAGGTGCCAGACTCGGAAAGTTTTGACCTTGAGGTGCATTGGGGGGACTCTGATATATGTTCTACAGTGGATAGAAGGCCGGTTGTTGTTAAGGGTAATTTGGATACCCCGGTTGAAAAGAGAATGGATTGATTTGCCTCGGAGCAGGTATGACCGCTGAGATTTCAAGTTCTTGGGCATTCTTGAAAGGAGGTTTCTTGGCGTATGACGCTGAAGGGTCCCCAATTTTGGCATATGGATCGAGGAGTTTACCGGTCTTGAGACCATCCTCGATCATTTCCCCTTGTAGGATGATTTTATTGAATGACCTCCCGATAAAGGTGCATAATTTATCATAGTATATCCCCTTGCATGTTTGTACGAGCAGGTGGGCATATTCAGAATCAACTAAAAGGGGATTGACCTGGGATGTCTGGCTTCTCCATCAGAGGGCATATCTGCAAAAGGTCTCTCTAGATTCTTGTTTGATGCGGATGATGAAGAGGCAGTCTATCGCCATCTTTGTATTGTCGATACTCGCAAAAAAACTCTTGGGAGAGGTCTGTCCAGGACCAGAAGCGTTTAAGATCCAGGCGGGCAAACCATTATGTGGCTGCCCCAGTCAGACTGTGTTAAAACAGGTGCATCATCAACCTTTCGGGGTTGGGGTAACCGCACAGCACCCCAGCATAAAGGCGCAAATGTGTCATGGGCTCCCAGGCACCATCATATTTGGAGAAATTCGGGATCTTGAATTTGGATGGAAAGATCATGTCTGGATAAAAGCAGAGATCTTCAAAGCTGGTCGAAGTATAAGCATTTGGCCCTGTGAGCGATTTGAGTGCATCCTCTAGTTTTTTAACCTTTGTGATCAGAGGTGCATCTTCCCTTTTTGTAGGGATCTCCTCCAGGTGACTTTCCAACTCGTCTTGGGCATACTGGAAAGCAAGGAGAACCAGAATATGTTGTGACTGGACTGGTAGGGTAATGACTGTAGGAGGCTATAGAGAGTTCCCCGCTGGAAAGATTGGATTTGTGGATGGCATCTGTGGCGCGGGTTGTGTTGCCGCTTGACCGTATACTGCCCCAGTATTGGGTGGCAGTAGATTCGAAGATGACGGGCTAGCACCGTTTGGTTGGACATTAGGTGGATTCTGATGTCGAGTCACTAGAGTTTCCACTAGGGTCTGTAGATTTTCGATTGACTGACAGACGATAAGATGCTCCTCTCTGGACGCTGTCTCTGGTTCCCAGGGAGTTTGATTGAGTGTTTCATCGGCCATTGCTCTAGCAAGGGATCGCGTGATTCTCTTGCCTATATGATTTGGATGAGCCGTGTCTGTACCTGTATGACAACACTAAGCTCATATCAGTATACAAGGAGAATGTCTTCGAAAGTATTTGGAGATGTACAGACTTCCTTGGATATTTAAAATTCAAGACTTACCTCGGACATAGAGTCTGGAGGATAGTCTTGGATTTGTAAATTCTCAGGATATTTTGAAATGACAAGTCTGTAATCTATTTTTGACCAATACCCTTAGAGACGTTGACGATTTATGATATCTAGTAGATATATGTGTAAAGAGAATGTCTTTGGGATGATTGGGGACGTATGGACTTCCTTTTAAATTTAAAATTCAAGATATTACTCGGACATAGAGTCTGGAGGATGTGCTCGGATTTGTAAATTTATGAGGAGATTTTGTTTGAAAAATGCCAAGTCCATAGTCTAATCTCGACCAATATCCCTAAAGATGCTAAGGTGTATTTTTTTGAAAATTTTGATACTTAACATGCATGTATATAAGGATTCCCCTCGGAATGTAAATGTTTGCCCTAAAATAGTAAATAGGGTTTTGGCTTGACTCTGTTACTAGCTTACTAGATACAGCATGTGGCTATGTTGGCTGATAAGGTTTAATGGCTCCCAAATCTTTAGACCTCCGTCCCCGTGAGGGTACCATCCTAGAGTCAGTGATTTGGTTGGGGTGCCTCATTTCCACGACGGACGTTTTAGGGTAACGCAGCTTATTATCGGGGCCCCGATAGGTTGATAGGGTAGCATCCATTTTGGGCAGTCATGACTTCCACCCAAAACAGGTAATGATACAAATAATGTATGGAAAATGTACATATGCAATGTAAGTAAGTTTTTTTTTTGAAAAATGAGGGAAAATCTTTTTCGCAGTTATATCAATAAGCAGGATATAAGCGGTAAATAGTTTCAACATGGCAATTTTTATCAACACAGAACCTGTTTATTTAGCAACGCACCCTGAAATCTTATTGAAAAGAAATAAACACGATGTAGATCAGTAATAATAAGCCGAGAATTAATTGATTTCGAAATTCCGGAAAAGATTTATTTTTGAAAAAGGTTTCGCAAGCCGAAACCCTCGAAGTCCCCATCGGAGTCGCCAGCTGTCGCACCGGAAAATTTTTCCGTCCTTCCCTCGTCCCCTCTCGCGAGAGAAGTCGTTTTCGGGATGGAAGAATCCGCACTGTTGGGATTGTTTTCCATTTAGGGGGTTTGTTTTAAAAATGGGTGACGGCATGAGTGTGCTGGTTTATATTTTTCGGAGTTGCCACTCGGCATCGAGTCGTGGTGTGCCAAGTCACCGGTATTTTATTTGAATAGAATGTTTAATTTGATTTGGAAATGTTTAATTTTATTTTGTATAAGGTGTCTGCAAACCAAAAATTTGAAGTTCGAGGATTAAATTACGAATGGGGAAGGTGTTAGGCACCCCACTCGCCCTTTCGGTACTTTCATTTTCAAAAGTTAATCTTTTTGTAACCCAAAATCAATTGTTTTCTCGGCTGAATAATTATTACTGACATGAATGAAATGAATTGAATTAAATGACTTATGGATAATAGTTGTTGACGGATAGATTTCGGCCCGATTTGGTTTCTAAAAGAATTACGGGCGGCCTTTCGACCCAATTTTTGATAAGAATTGTTTTTGAGCTGGACGGAGCTTCAATGAAAATAGTTTTCTACGATCAGACAGAATTCCGACTGTGTTTGAGAAAACAATTTTGTATTGTTAATTTAGTTTTATTTACGACAGTCAGGTAGAACTTCGACTATGTTTCGAAAATAAATTTGAGCTGCACAGAATCTTCAGCTGAAAAATAATTTTCTACAATCGGACAGAATCTTCGACTGGTTTTGAAATATTTTATTTGTTTTATTGATTTATTTATTTTGTTTGGAAGTTCCAAAGAATATTAAATGATCCGGCATGACCCGGGTCATAAAGCATTCTTTTAATCCGAGTCTGATAGCTACTGCAAGATTTCACTTCAGAGTACGGATTGAGGAACTTGATTTTTTGGTTTTGAAAGTGTTTTTAATGTTTTTCAGTCAGACAGAACTTCGATTGTGAAAACAATTTTTCTATTTTTGGGTCGGATAGAGCTTTGACCGCGAAAGAATTTTTTATAAAGTGTTTGCTTTTTAATATGAAAATTCCACAGAATATCAAATGCTCTAGAAGGATCTGAGTCACGAGGCATTCTTTTAATCCGAGTCTAATATCTACTACAAGCTTTCACTTCAGAGTACGGATAAAGGAATTTGATTTTTATTTTGAAAGTGTTTTGAATATTTTTCAATCGGACAGAGCTTCGACTGCATTTTGAAAAATGGGAAGGAGAATTATTTTCGTTAAGTGTGAAAAATCTGACAGAATATCGAGTTCTCCGGACGGGGTCAAATCACAAGGCATTCCTTTAATCCGAGTCTAGTAGCTACTGCAAGCTTTCACTCTAGAGTACGGATACATGAATTTTATTTTATTTGAAAGTGTTTAAGGAAAGCGAATGTGAATCGCTAAAGAGAGATAGAATATATATGTATATGCATGGACATAGATATAAGATATCATATATATAAACCGAGCAGTATATAGTCCGAGTTAGATGGAAATACATAATATATAGCATACCGACAAGACCGGGCTATAAAAATTGTGCTAGATAGAGAGATTGAATTCACTATTGAGCTAGTATCAGGGGCAAACCCCATTTCGATTGTGCTGTATAGAATGGCTGAGTTGTATGAATTGAAAATTTAATTGAAAATTTTCCTTGATAAGGGATTCATTCGACCGAGCATGTCTCCTTGGGGTGCGCCGGTGTTATTTGTGAAGAAGAAGGACGGATCTATAAGGATGTGCATAGACTATTATCAAATAAACAAGGCAACCATAAGGAACAAATATCCCTTACCCCGAATTGATTACTTGTCTGATCAATTACAAGGGGCAACTATCTTCTCCAAAATTAATTTGAGATCTGGGTATCATCAGTTGAAGATCAAGGATGATGATGTTCCCAAAACTGCTTTTCGAACGAGGTATGGTCACTTCGAGTTTTTAGTTATGCCTTTTGGGCTTACCAATGCTCCTGCAGTCTTTATGGATCTAATGAATCGGGTGTTTAAACCCTACTTAGATTCTTTCTTAGTCGTATTCATCAATGATATTCTAATTTATTTGAAGAATGAAGAAGAGCATAGAGACCATCTTCGAATTGTGCTTTAAACCTTGAGAGAAAAGCGTTTGTTTGGGAAGTTGAGCAAGTGTAAGTTTTGGCTGAGAAGTGTGGTGTTTTTGGTCCATGTAAATTCTAGTGATGGTATTCGGGTGGATCTGAAGAAAATAGAGGCAGTGGTGAGTTGGAAGAGGCCTACTAATGTGTTAGAAATCCGAAGTTTTCTGGGTTTGGCCGTCTACTATCGTTGATTCATGAATAGGTTCTCTTCCATCGCCTTGCCAATGACAAAGTTGATCAGGAAGAGTGTGCGATTTGTTTGGTCAGATGAATGTGAGAGAAGTTTTCAGATCTTGAAGGAGAATTTGGTCTCGACACCTATCGTATCGGTTCCGGAAGGTACCAATGACATGGTCATTTTCAATGATGTGTCCTTGCATGGATTGGGCTGTGTTTTGATGCAGAGGGGCAGGGTGATTGCATATGCTTCATGGCAGCTAAAGCCTAACGAGTTAAATTACACTACCCATGATCTAGAGCTAGCAGCAGTGGTGTTTGCACTTAAGCAATGATGTCATTATTTGTATGGTGTCATATATGAAATCTACACGGACTATCAAAGTCTCAAGTATTTGTTCACTAAAAAAGAACTAAACTTGAAGCAACGAAGATGGTTAGAACTCATCAAAGATTATGACTGCTCTATCCATTATCATTTGGGGAAGGCCAATGTGATGGCCAACACTTTGAGTCAGAAATCGGTGGGGAGTTTGTCTTTTGTCCAATGTGCCTGAGTTGAAAATTTTTGTGAGATTAAGAAGTTGAATGCTGAGCTAGATGTTGGGGCGAATAATGTGTTGTTGGACCATTTTTTCATCCGACCGATGTTTTTTGACTGTATTAGAGATGGGCAAGAGTTAGATGACCAATTGAAGTTAAAGAAGCAACAAGTTAGAGATGAAGGAATTGGGGAGTTCTAGATTAGAGAGGATGGCATGTTGATTTTTTTCAATAGAATGTGTGTGCCTTGTGATCATGCTTTGAGGTGCGAAATCTTGGATGAGGCCCACAGTTCGGCTTATGCTATTCATCCCGGTGGCAATAAGTTCTCCGCGAGAATTTTTGGTGGAGGGGATGAAGAGAGATATTGCAGAGTCCGTGGCTAGGTGCTTGACTTGCTAACGAGTTAAGGTAGAACATCAATGACCGGCTAGTCTACTTCAAAATCTACCAATACCCGAGTGGAAGTAGAAGCACATTACCATGGATTTTGTTGTTGGTCTACCGTATTGTTCTAAGGGTTTTTACTCTATTTGGGTGGTGTGTTGATACCCAAATTTTGACTCAGCCCTTATAGAATCAGAAATCAGCGAAAACGGTCTTCACAGAGATCAATACGCATATTCGGAATATTCAGACTTCTCGTGAATAGCCCCGACGCCATTCAAAAAATTTCAAAATGATGAACCAACGACGGTATAGAGTTAAGGAACATTTACCCAGACTCAGAATTCCAATCCGACACTTCAGTCAAGACAAATTTTAAATGGACGGCACAGAAACTGCATCCGAACAGGCAGAACAGTCAGGAACAAGCAGAATCCTGCACGAGCAACCGAAATACTATTTTTGAATGGAAAGTCGAAGACATTTAAATTACATAGAAGGCAGTGTAAAAACTGAATCCATCCGACCCAAAATCGAAATTCAGTTTAGGATAAATGTCAATCCATTTAGTTTTCCTTACAGCTGTCCAACAGTCCCGGAAATCAGTGAACGAATTTTGCACGAACCTTATCTTCAAAGTCTGACATTCCCTGTGGAACAAATTTTCCGGAAGATGAGCAACCTAAAAGGTGCACCCACTGCTTCACTCTTTGTTTAAAGCAACAGAGCCGAATTTCAGGGTTTTCCCGAGAAACGTCCGGTTCAAGTCCGGGATATTTTCTATATTCGCAATCCAACTCAACGATCACGAATATCAAATTTAAATTGTCAAAGTTCGAGTTTGACGAGGGGCCATCCAAGTGCAAACAAATGTTTCAGACCAAGATTCAGAACTCCGAGATACTTTTTCAATTTTAAAGATATTTATTTTCATTTTTAATTAATTTTTCCGAAGGAGATAAGCCTGGAACCTTCCAAAAATATCTAAAAATATCTCAATCCAGCACATGGCCTGCGAGCCATGTGATTGGCCCAAAATTTCTCAATGTCGCAACTATAGTTACGACATTAACTTATATATATAGCCATCACCCTCTAACATTCTAGGACCCAAGCATTCCTATTGCAAACCACTTCAACCAAAATCACCAAAACTCTGGGTATTTTTTTTGTCAATTCTCTGAAACTACTTCAAATCTAGCCAAACCTCTTCCAAACCCGAAAACCACCAAGAACAAACTTCGTTCTTAAAGTATAACCTAAAACCGAGCCAATTTCCAGCCACCAAAAGGTGTAGCGACCAATTCAAAACCTCAGATTTAGCCGAACCTCCGACTATCTCCTTCGGTAAATTTCTTTTGTTTCTTATATTCTCGGGAGACTCTTGATAGTCTTCTAATATATAGTTTGGTATTAGTCACTCGGCCATGTCTGATACTATACCTTACTATATTTTAAAGAAGCTATCTTAAGAGACCATCTCCCCGAATTGTACAGATACATCAATACAATTTGCCGTTATTTTTAATACTTGTCTTTTTCACTTTCAAACTAATATCTGTTAAATAATTTGTTACTTTATGTCTTTCTCCTC
>NMUG010004094.1:0-14155 GCA_002855965.1 Monotropa hypopitys | reverse complement strand
GTACGAATACGGGAATCACACACACACACACACACATATTTGATAGAGAATCAAGAATCCACCTACCGGAGTAATCGCCGGAAAACTCCATTGTCGCCGGAAAATGTTGCCGCAAGCCGATACCGCCAGTGTGTAGATCTCTTCGCCCTCTACAACGTTTCTCAAAACGGTACCTCCATAGCTCCTCGCCGGAAAGTCGCCGGAGCTCCAAAAATCGCCGGATGAATTTGCCAAGTGGGTTGCCGGAAAGCCCTTGCCAAGGGGAACAATGTTCCTCCTTGGAGAAACTCCATTACTCAACCTTGGAGGATACCCAAAAACCTAGACTTCGGTGGATGGAGAAGATGTCGGGTTCAATGGAGAGCTCTCATAGAGGGGAACAACTTTTGTTCTTGGGATTTTTTGATTTGGATGTGTTTGAGCCTTGGATTTGAAGCTCCAAACTCAAGCTCTAATGGAGGAGGGAGAGAGAGAGGTAGAGAGAGAATATTAGGGTTCCAAATGGTAGGGAAGACCCCAAAAAGTCGGACCAAATCATTATATAGGGCCCCATGTGAAAGCCCCAAACTACCCCTCATTTAACTCTCTCGCGGTAGCCCAACCGGTTGCACCACGCAACCCAACCGGTTGGCCAACGCTCGGTAGTTTTCCCAACTCTGCAGTCATGTAACCCAACCGGTGTGCCACGCAACCCAACCGGTTGGCCGACGCTCAGAATTTTTCTAAAATTTTGCTACCGAAACAGTTTTGATTCTAACTCTTTCATCCGAACTCCGATTGACGCGATTCAAGTTGCGTTGAATTCGTAATTGAATTCTCTACGACATTGACAAAGAATATTTTCAAATTTATAAAATGTTTCGGAGTCAAAACAGGCTTAGAAGGCCCTCGGCACTTTGCCGGTACAACCTAGGATAACACCATCCACTACCGGGGATTCCAACTACTCCAAGGACACCTCTCGAATATTCTATGCACCTAGAAAACGTTCCAAGGCTATCTATTTGCCTTCTTCAAGGTCACGATTTCTCCAAGATCCAATGAATTTAATTTTATTTCCTAAAAATCACATTTTAAAAGGAATGGAAATTCAGGTCGTTACACAGACTCGTCTGGATCTTTATCCTCTTACAATCAATGACCAGATTAGGGACCTGGAAGGGGTAAGATCAGCAGTTCAGGGAAGGAAACCATGTAGACCAAGGTAAAATTCGGTAAGGAGGCCTACCGTCGTTCAGCAGATTCTGGCTTTAGCGAAACGGAGCTGGATCTTTCTGGAACAGGATTATTGTGTCGGTGTGGTGGATTCAGTCGTGCTTTCTTCTGAGGCCTTCGGTTTGGGTGGATGCGGGGGGGCTGCGAAGGGTTGCTCATCAGATATGCGGTACAGGGATCTCTGTTGGAAGGACAAGGGGAAAGATCAAGATGGTTTGCCCTCAGATTAAGCAGATGTATCTAGCTGGGTTTATTTTTCTTGTAAGATGGGTTGTCCAGGTGTGGAAGCTATAGTCCTTGTACAGTGCCTCATTAGTTTCTGTCATTGTTACCTAAGGGGGTGGGTGTTGTTTGTTGTCTTGGCTGAGCCTGTTGTGTTTAAGGGGTGTGAGGCTGTATTCTTTATTCTTTAATAAATTTCTACTTTCCAAAAAAAAACATAGGGCTAACAATCTCCCCCTTTTTGATGATGACACAAAGATAGAGAAAATGAAAACTTTAAAATGATTTTCAAAACTTTTAATATAACTCCCCCTATGTGTGTGCACATAGATAACAATTTTTAAAATTATAAGGAGAGCGATTCAATTTCAAAACAAGGGGCTAACTTTCTTCATAATGGATCATGTATCAATTATGGGTGATTTATGTCCATAAAGGATACACTTATGAAGAATAGAAAGCTAAAGTTTGAGAATAGAAATGAATCCTAAACAAATTGAAATTTAATGATTGGAGACATTAATCATAAGCATAGTAATCATAAGCATTGTTCTTCTTCTCTAAATTCTCCCCCTGTGTCATAATAAAAAAGATAAGACATTAGATACATTCATAAGACACAAGGAAGCAAGAAAGCTATTTGCTAAGATATAATCAATGTGTAAGCATGATGGCAAGTTGAGGATTCAATAAAACTCCCCCTAAGAATATGGCCAAACAAATAAGTGACATGAGGGAATCATTGCCAATCTTAGGGAAGCAAGTAGAAATGATTTAGGTCACTAGAACCTAAGTCAAGCATAATAGTTTCTTGGAAAGCATGGAAGTTTAATTTTAATCTCATCCTCTAGAAAGATAATTTAAGGGAGATATTCAACTATTTATTTCGATCTAACCAATTTTCAATAACCTCATTGTAACAGAATATAGCATTATAATGTCAATTTGACATATAAAAGAGGAGAATTTGCATTTAGAACTCAAAAATAGTCTGTCTGTCAAAATTTCAACAGACCGGTATGCAAACCGGTATACCGGCTGCCTACCGGCTCCATACCGGGTCCGTACCGGTTTGACAGTAAACACAAAAACCAGTTTTTGTGATCAAGAAACTTAATAGTTCGTATAGAGGCCCATGTTTGATCAAAAAACTGTTTTAACTCATGATATATCATAGAAAGATCACCAAAAATGTGTCATGAACAAACATGTTCAAGACTTATACATATGGAATATTTCAAGAGCTTGTAAAAGTGCTTGAAAATGAGCTTTTATAGAATCAAACAACTAGGATAGTTAAGTTTTTATACAACCATTGAACAAGCAAATTTCATACACTTGAACTATCATAATGATAATCAAAGTTTGTTCAAACTCAAATTGAATCCACTGTCCGGTCGAGGACCTACAACCAATCACCAGTCTTTGGCCATTTGCCCAATGAGGCATCGACATCGTCGGCAAGCTCCCTATTGCTCCGGACGGGTTCAAATTCCTCATCACAACAACAGATTACTTCACCATATGGGTTGAGGCCGAACCCCTCATCACTATCACAGCTGTCAACGTCAAGTGCTTCATATGGAAGAACGTCATCTCCAGATTAATCATGCCATACGCCATAGTGTCGGACAACTGCACTTAGTTCATCAGCGACCATGTCTCCAACACATATGATGAGCTCGGCATCAGATTCTTCAAATCCACCCCATATTATCCTCAATGCAACGGCCAGGCCGAAGCATCCAACAAAACCATTTTAGCCGGACTCAAAAGGAGGCTGGAGTCAAAGAGGGGGAAATGGGAAGAAGAGCTCTCACATGTACTCTGGGCCTACCAGACCACAGCATGTCGATCAACCGGCCAGACTCCATACTCTATGGCTTTCGACGTGGAGGCCGTCATCCCTATACAGACAAGCTTCCCCACCATCAAGACACAACACTTCAATCAACTGACAAACGACTCTACCCTGGCATCCGACCTAGATCTTGCAGAGGAAAAAAGAGAGTCCGCCAGGATCAGACTGGATTCCTATCAAAAAGAGGTCGCCAGGGGCTTCAACAAAAATGTCCGTCTCCGGGTATTCAAGCCGGATGAACTAGTGCTCCGGAAGGTGGTACTAAAAAGCAAGAAGCAGAAGCTCATGTCCAACTGGAAGGGTTCGTTCAGAATCACCAAAGTTGTCGGCAAAGGACCCTACAAGCTGGAGGAGATGGATGGCATGTCTGTCGGCAAACCATGTAATGCCCTCAACCTTAAAAAATATTACCATTAATTTGTATAAAACATGTATTTTCTTTACCAGTTGGGCACATTCCATCACACCGGCAGTTCCATACCTTCTGTTGGCTCACTCCCCTTGACAAAGCCTCCGGTGGTCTCCCATCAGGCTTTTGTTGGTCACGGACCCTTCCTTGGTCAAGCCTTCAGCAGTCGTTTGCACCAGTCCCTGACCAAGGAAGGATTTCGCTACAATGGCCGAGCCTCCGGCGATCATCCGCCAGACTTCTGTCGATCCTAGCATAATAACCTCACGGGTTCGCCCCTTGACCGTGTCTTTAGCAGTCATCTGCACCAACCTCCGGTCAAGGATTTCGCTACATTGGCCAAGCCTCCGGCAGTTATCCTCCAGGCTTCTGTCGGTCCTAGCACAATACCCTCATGGATTCGCCCCTTGACCGTATCTTCAGCAGCCGTCTGCACCGACCTCCGGTCAAGGATTTTGCTACAATGGTCGAGCCTCCGGCAGTCATCCTCCAGGATTTTGTCGATCCTAGAACAATACCTTCATGGGTTTGCCCCTTGACTGTGTCTTCAGTAGTCGTCTTCACCGACCTCTAGTCAAGGATTTCGCTACAATGGCCAAGCCTCCGACGGTCATCCGCCTGACTTCTATCGATTCTAGCACAATACCCTCATGGGTTCACCTCCATTAGCCAAGCCACCGGCAGTCATCTGCCAAGAATTCTATTGGTCAGGGCAAAACACTTGGTGACCAAGCCTCCAGTGGTCATCCATCAGGCTTCTGTTGATCCCATCCAAGACCAAGCCTCCAGTGGTCATCCACCAGGCTTCTATTGGTCCCATCAAAGGTCAAGCCTCCGGCGATCACCCGCCAGGCTTACGTTGGCCTCTACCACTTGGATAAGGCTCTCCGGCATACATCAAGGGATCTGGTAAACCCTTCGATGCAGCCATAAGATAATACTTATGCAAAAAACATAACAAGTTAGCAAACACGAGAAGCATCCATTGAAAAAGCAGTTGTCTGGATCAGATGTTCAAATACACTTTGGTTTATAAAAAAGTAAGGAAACAGAAAAGGACAGAGGCCATCACTGCTCAGACAGAGGGTCATCACCTGCCGGAAGGTCTTCTTCTTCATCCTCTTCTTCCTCCACCTCCGGGAAAGTGTTTTTTACCGGCGGCAGCTCCATGTATGGCTCCACAGCGTAGCACTAGGCTAGATGGTTTTCATCAACATCCGCTGTCCACAACGCTAGGTAATAACCGTCCTGGTGTCCGGCCTTGAAGCCGAGCGTGTAACTGTTCTTGTGCTGCTCCAGCACTTGCTCTCGGCACTGATCCCGGAGGTGGTTCTGCGTGTTGTCCATATCCCATGTATAGTCGGCCTTGTTCGATTCCTCCACCTTATCCGCTTCCTTCTTCCTCTCGGAAGCCAACTTCTTCTTAGACGAGTGCTTCTCGTGCGACAAAGCCTTTACCAAGTCGGCAACCTTCTTCTTCTCTTGCTCAAGGGCAAGTTGAAGGCCAATATTCTTTGCCTCCTGTACGGCGACCTGGTCCTTGAACCGACTCTTCTCCTCACACATCTGAATAAGCTTGGGGTAGCTGGTGGAGAAGTAGATGATTCCCTATGGAACACAAAATAGTCAGCAAAGCAAAATACAAGCTCAGAGATTCGGACAAAGTAGCCAGAGCATTACCTCGATCAATGAGGCAAAGCCACGGTCCAATCGGGACCCACCGGTGAAAGGGCATCAGTCCGGCAGACAGGCAGTCGGACCAGCAAACCTCACACCGATCAGGCAGGAGATCGTTCCAAACAAGAATAAAAACATAACCTGAAGGGTCCGGATGATACCTGAAGAACTCATGAAGCTTGAAGACCGGAGGGTTGATTGCTAAAAACTGGAAGCTTGAAGGTTAGAAGACTGGGGATGAGATGCTAGGGCATCGAAGATCTCAAATCAGAAGGTGTGGACTCAGCCTCCTTCCCCCCTTATTTATAAGGGGAGGGGGGAGACAAGGATACCACCGCCTCACATGATTCACGAGGAGGAGGCACCGTCCAATCAACGACCAGTGCAGGGCTCGAGGAGGCATCCATCAGCCGTGTCATCCGCACGCGCTGATGCCCCTAGCCAACCAGAGGATGACACGTGGATGTTTTGAAACAACGGTTACAAAGTAATCATGTCAGCCTGTAAACACGCTGAACAACGCGCGTGTGGGCGACGCACCAACTTTGCACCACGGCCGTAGCATCATAGTCGGACAAATGGACCAGGCAACGTCTGGCAATATATAATCAATCCTTTCCTTCAGGTTGAAAAGAATTGAGGGGCTATTGTGGTAGCCAGACCCCACCAGGCACGGGCTAGACCCTTGCAGCCGGATCAGTCGACAGTCCGGACCCCTGCCCCACGTCTCACAGAGCAATCTAGGGTCATCGACCTCACAGACCTCTGGCAAACTACTATAGCTGGAGGATAGAACCGGCGGTTCATCATGTATCCTTCACCATCCAAAGCAGACTCACCGAACACCCGAAGGAGCAAAGCCGTGCCGGCCATGCATCCTCCTTCAACCTTAGGCGTACCCATTCTGGATGTCAAGTAAGCCCTGCATTTCCCCCATCTGGAAGGAACAACTTCCACCGACGGACGGTCCTACGACTGGAGGGGTCCACCATCGGCAGTGACAGGAAACAAATACCTTCGGCAGGCAGCACACGGGTCGGCCGTACAACTGCTAACGTGGCTTGGGTCGGTCCAACGGCCCAACAGCATCGTAGGGCTAATGTCAGCACCAGGCCCTCCCCCATGTGCATCACACACTTGCACTTTTGGCGCCAAGTCAGGTTGGCCTATATATACCCCGTGAAGGTACTATTCACATAATTGACTTTATAACGCTCTCTGATCGCCCTTTTAGATTCTAATTGCCTCTCTCCTATAGTTACTGACTTAGCCATCGAAGGCCCCTCTCGGTCGCTGTCGACTGGTGGGCACTGACCCTTGTCTTGCAGGAGCCAAGCAGGTGAACCCTTTTCTCTTATAGGTGACCCACTCGGCCGTCCCAAGCACCAGTTCTCAACCATCCGGACAAGCACAGAGGATCCGAAGCCCTTTCTAGATATCGGTCACTATACTCTCCTATAATTGCTATCATTCGATGCCTTCAAGCCTTTGGGAGAAGGATTAGTTTGTTGTATCTGGTTCTAATTGCGGGAGAGTCATTCTCCTTATCGATGATATGATCTTCTTGAGTTGATCTGTACCAAGTATCGTGTCCAGTTATCGACCCTTGTGGTTGAACTATAGTGTGATTATCATGAAGTAACCCTTCGTATCTACTCTTCTGGTTGAAATTGATACTCGGTGGTTAATTAGATGCTGCTCTTTTCATTGGTGTTGCTCATCCATCTCACCGTTTGTCTACCTTACCTCAAACGTATCCAGTTGTATGTGTATTCCTTAGGGAAGTGAGGCTTGGATGTCCTTGCCTGTTCGCTTTCGTATCCCTTAACCGTATTCAAAATTTGTTGTGTTTGTAGTGGTCGGGAAAAGTGGAGTGAGGTTGTAGTGTGAACCGTCATTTGGTGTCTCTTCATCGAGAGCTGGTGTCGGGATTGGTTTGTACTTGGTTTGTGATTGTGGCCTATAGGCACTCTAGTGAGATATGGTTGCATATATTGTGCAGTTTCATCCAGAGTTATGAGTAGAGAATGTATTTTCCTTGGTCATCTGCACCAACATATATATTTACTTGACAGTGTGCGTGCATCGTTGTGTCAAGTAGTGTATGGATGACTAGGATGGGTTGATTTGAGATGGCGGCTGGCCAGTACATCTCAAATCAAACTTCCATGAGTTATCCTATTACCGCACTAGGTTGGTGTGCGGGGTGGTTGTGAGTATGAGGATTGATACGTAGGGTTAGAAGTTAGTTTATGTTGGGTGTGATTACAGTTGAGAGATTGAGGTGTATATCTGTCTAGAAATATTTTATCCCTATGAGTATGCGGCACTATGGTCCTGGATTGTCTGTTGGTATTTCGTGGTGGTGGTTGGTCAAAGATATTCTTGTTTCTTCCTTAAAGTATCCATCCATTGGTATATTCATGCTGTATCAGTGTATTGGTGTGTCGCCGTGTCGGCGTATTGCCGTATCGGTGTGTCATCATTTCGGCGTGTCACCGTATCGGTGTATTGGTGTGTCGGCATGTCACCGTATCGGGATTGGTTTGTACTTGGTTTGTGATTATGGCCTATGGGCACTCTAGTGAGATATGGTTGCATATATTGTGCAGTTTCATCCAGAGTTATGAGTAGATAATGTATTTTCCTTGGTCATCTGCACCAACATATATATATTTACTTGATAGTGTGCGTGCATCGTTGTGTCAAGTAGTGTATGGATGACTAGGATGGGTTGATTTGAGATGGCGGCTGGCCAGTGCATCTCAAATCAAACTTCCATGAGTTATCCTGTTACCGCACTAGGTTGGTGTGCGGGGTGGTTGTGAGTATGAGGATTGATACGTAGGGTTAGAAGTTAGTTTATGTTGGGTGTGATTACAGTTGAGATATTGAGGTGTATATCTGTCTAGAAATATATTATCCCTATGAGTATGCGGCACTATGGTCCTAGATTGTCTGTCGGTATTTCGTGGTGGTGGTTGGTCAAAGATATTCTTGTTTCTTCCTTAAAGTATCCATCCATTGGTATATTCATGCCGTATCAGTGTATTGGTGTGTCGCCGTGTCGGCGTATTGCCGTATCGGTGTGTCATCGTTTTGGCGTGTCACCGTATCGGTGTATTAGTGTGTCGGCGTGTCAGCGTATCGCCATATCGGTGTATCGGTGGGTCGGCGTGTCGAAATGTCCATGCCTTCATCCTTTCATTGAGTTTTCCTGATGGTAGACATCATTTGTAATGTTGTGAAATGATTCTTGTTACCGACGTTGACGTTGCTTCTTTCGTTCCATAAATCTTGTTTTGACTCTCAAACGACTTGAGGTATCATGTACTAATCACCTCCTCCTATCCTAGAGAATTTCGGGGACGAAATTGTTTTACGGAGGTTGAGATATCACAACTTGAGTTTTTAAAATACCTTAAACTCAATTCTTTAATTTTAAAATCTACTGTAGTGAATTTCAAATCAATTTTATGCCTCCACATCTCGAGTTTTGATTTCCAATAGTGTCAAATGGCATTTTGAGTTGGGTTCTATTGGTTTCCAAGAGTCTTGGACTAGTTCGGGGTAGTTAAAGTCCCCTTTGTGAAATTGGTGTGATGGTTAGTCATTTTGGCAATGTGCCGAGGGCTTTCTATGTCCATTATGACTCCTAAATACTCTATTAATCTGAATATATTGTTTATCAATGTCGTATAAAATTCAATTGTGAATCCATCGCAATTCGAATCGTCTTATTCGGAGTCCGGACGAAGAAGTTATGTCCAAAACTCTCCCGTCAAATTTTGAGGTCCTTCTTAGTGTCACATCAGAATGTCTGTGCATCGGTGCATGCACCGGTGCAAAGTGGTTCTGCTGGAAAAGGCGAGGGCACAGATTATATCCCATACCAAAAGAATGAAGTTGTTGTGATTGAATAGAATCCAAAATCACCTGCCGTTGGTAGAGCAGTAGAGACAGCAACATATCCTTTCGACGCAGTCTATCCTGAGATCTGATCATTGGATGTTTCTGCAAAGACAAAGCATGACCTCTGGAACCAAATCGTTCTACCAGTATTCAAAGAAGAAAGCCCCTGGCTTTCTTCGGTCAAATTGAATTGCGGTAGTACAGATAGGAACTGAAAGACCTTCCAATAAGAGCAGGAGTAAGCATACGGGTCAACCGCGACTGGAGCTGCTGATGGAACTGCTGCTGCAACTAAAACCTCAGGAAAAGCCTTTGCACTGGTGCATGCACCGGTGCACAAAGTTTCTGAAATTCATTTTGGTGCCTTTACACCGGTGCATGCACCGGTGCACAGAGTCATCGGAGTGACTTTTATGCTCATTAAGGGCTTTTTGGTCCTTTTATATGGAGGGGGTATATATGCAATGTTGGGCACAATTTCCTCTCATTTTCACTCAAAACCCTTAGGGTTTGAGAGCTCCTCTCTCTCTCTACCTCCATAGCCAACCCTATCCCTTCTCTCTAAATTCTAACTCTCTTCCAAGCTTCGGTTGAAGAAATTGCAAGGATTAAAGGTGTTCTACGCATCGATAGCTATCCGGGAATCTAAGTGGTGAAGCTACATGTCCTTTGAGGTAGGATCTATCTATCCCTAGTATTGTGCTTGATTGTGACTTCTCCCTTCTTTCTCTTGAATGCGTTAATTTCGTCGATTTTGTACCTAGATTTGTATTGGAACATTTGGTCTAGGGTTAGGGTTTGAATCATGAAATTGGTTAAGGGTTTATAGTCCTTAGGGATGTACTTACACACCTCTAGGTTCAATTTCATATTTTGAGCTTTGTGTTGAAAACCCCCAAAATTGGTATGAACCACAATTTCCACATTTAGGGCTTTTGATCAATTGGTAGTCATTTATCCAAATTGAGTTGAAATGTATGACATTGAGTATATTTGGGACTTAGTAGATGCATTTGGTACACGGGTCATGTGTAATGATCATTGGTTGCATGTTGAGTCAATTATAGCATTGTTAAGTCATGAATGAAATTAAATGAAAATAATGACCCTCGTATGGAATTGACTAGCATTAGCTAGAAATTGTGATATGAAGGAAACAAATTTACTTGACACCATTGATAATTGGAATGACGTGATTTGGCTAGCTTTGGCAAGGTGACGTAACAATGGTAGGGATTTGATTTATATTGTACACGGAAACAGACTTATGATGGGGTTCCCGGGATGGTCGCTCCATCCACAACATTGTGCACAATGGGGGTATCTTGGCCCTCCCAGCGATTACTTGGGGAATGACGGAAAGGAATGGTTAGTGTGTTTTGGCCGATTACTATACCAACCCTACCCTATCAATGTTACTTGACACAACGATAACCGAAATTGGGATAACATAGAATGGACTTATGACGGGATTCCATGGGGTATCCATAATATGAAATGTGAGGAATGAAATAAATGGGATAACTTGGAATGGACTTATGACGGGATTCTAAGGAGTATCCTTTGTATAAAATCAATGAATGAAAGGATGAACTTACATATGTATATCATGAAAAGAAATGGAAATTCATATACATGATTGATTGAGCACTTGGTCTAGTCGTCCTTGTTGATAGAACTTGCATGTGGATAGTTTGGTTGGAGTCTCATAATAGTAGTTGAATCATTGCCATTGTTTGTGTCTCGTACATAGATCATATATTGCATGCTTGACATTCACACACGAGTCCACGCCAGTCTTGGACATGCTAGATGATAGATATTTCCTACTTTTCTCTCCACAAGTGTTGATCCCTCCCTTGGAGGATGGAATGCTTAGCGAGCTTTTGAAAGGTTTTTGAAAGAAGTTACTTTTATCTTTTCTTCTTATTTAGGCTCCTTTGAGCTTGTAATAGAGTAGGAGGTTTGTAAACTTATATTTGTACTTTTCTCTCTCTCCTTACTCTATGGTTTGGTTGTACTTGTACTTTTTTTTAATCATGCCGGGATTTTCATGCTTGTGTGGTTGGGCTCGTTTATGAATATTAGTTATTTTCTTTATTAATCTAATTTCAAAAAAAAAGTTTAAAAATCCGGGGCGTGACAGTCCACTGTCTAGATGACTCGACAAGTCTACAGAACCTTCTAAAATTCTAGCATTGATTCCAAATCTATCACGCACCAATGTGGATAATTATAAAGAAAATTACCCAAGAGAGTGATGTGGCAACATCATTAATATATAGACTATCTAACAACTCTAGATAAATAAAGCCCATAAAACTAGAAATGAAATCTCACCAACATAAAGTACTGAATGATACATACTAATCTCCAACAAACTATGCAAACAAAGCCCTGACCCAACTCACAAACTGAAATAAAAAAGTACGACTAACTCTGATACATCAAAAGAGATAAACTCTCAAACAAATACTACAAACCAACTGAAATGGACTGAAATAGGATCTCCACTAAGCTACTGCAGTTGCAACTGGATAGGTGGACAATGCTAAATGGCATCACCAAGAAAACAAAGTGTATAGAACATGTCAGCGATGATGGCTTGGTGAATGCTATATAAAAATTTAAGTAAGATAAGCAAAAACAACCATGGATAACGCTACCTTTCAAAAACCGTAATACTTATTTTCAAAATACTTTTAATATAACTAAAACTCTTTTCATATTCAAATCCATTTTCCAATTCTCTTTAAAAATCATTTTTCATTTTTTCATTTTTCCTTCTCAAAATCCGACATATGTGAATCATAGAAATCCATTGTATAAACTACCACATGATCAAATAAAGAATACATCAAAACCAATATCATCTCATCCAAGGGTCATTCAATTCTCTGACCAAGAGTTGTGACAGTACTGTAACCCTATGAAACAATCTGGATAAGTACACCAATAGTAAACCAGGGGCCGCTCATTGTCCTTCCCAATTGTAGGGTAATGCCTAATTTCACCTTGGGGACCAAGCTAAAATAAATACTTCGCCTAATTTAACCATTGAGACCAGGCTGTAATAAATACATCACCCAATTTAAGCTTTGGGACCAAGCATTAATAAATACATCACTCAATTTAAGCTTTAGGACCAAGCTATAATAAATACATCACCCATTTTAACCTTTGGGACCAGGCTTCAAGGATATTACAGTGTGAGCACAAAATCTCTTTTTCTTTTTATCATTATTATTTATAAATCCTCATTTTCTTTATACAAAACCTTTCTTCCAGTAATAATTGGCTTAGAGGAGTATTCTCCCCAAGCTGATGTCATAATGAAGTTCATAAATAATTCAGCGTTGAAGTGCTCCGACGAAGGGGCTGCAGATGAAGAAGATTCACCTGATTTCTTCGAATTCTTGCGACAACTACAGAAACGATTCATTTTCAACGAAATATACAAGAAATGAAGAGAATATGAGAGAATAAAAGACAAAAGTATACTGAAAATTTCAGAAGGATTTTGAAGTGAAGAGAAAGAGTAAGAATACACTACCTTAAATAGGAAAAAGAGATCGACAGTTTGGCCAGATCACCGGCCGGTATACGAGTGGTGGGATCGGTCGGAGGGTAGGTGAGGTGTTAGGTGCCAAACATGAGCACAAACTCTAACCTAAACTTCTAACATAGACCAAACTTTCTAACCTAACTTGTAATACCTATGTCGTGTTTTAAGGATATTAATAATAAATAAATGAGATTTAAAATAAAATTTTGGGTTTAAGAAATGATTAAGAATTTTGGGGAAATTTTAACGAATTTTATTATTTTTGAGGAATTTTTGTGAAATTATTTGAGGCATTAGAGTTAGACATAAAGATAATTTAAGGTTTTAATTAGTTTTTAGGGGATAAAGTGTTATAATTGGAAATCAAGGGGGATGACTGTAATTTGGGAAGATAGGAGAAGCTTCATCCATGGTTGAATATCGTGAGGTGTTGGACACGTATAGGGGCGATATACACTATGTAAATACATGGATGTGTTGGCAAATATTTTGAGAAGAACGTGTTTTAAAAGGATTCTTGAAAGAAAGTTGTGAAATATCTTAAAGAGTTGTGTTTTGGGTAAAATGATGTTTTGAAAGATGGAAAAGATTTTTGGAAAAAATGATTGAAAGAAGTTGATTTGAGATGTTTTATGAAATAAAATGACCTTAAAAGAAAAGTTGGTTGAGTATTCTGTGATGACGACGTCCGTATTTGAGCATTATTCACGCATGTGTCCAACCCTGCCACATGAAAAATAGATAATATGTAAGTGTTCGTATTCAGTAGCATAATCAAACTTACCTATCCCAATCAAAGCTTCCAGTGGTTTATTGAGATCAATCTCAATACACATTCTCGCATATGTTCCTCTAATGGAGTCCGCATGTGAGACCCGCACCATAATTTATGCAGTAATTGTATTAATTAAAATTTATTTAGTGTAATTAAAATTTTTAGATTATAAAAAAAATATTTAAGCGAGTAATTGTGAGTTGGTTTGAATTGAAAAATAATTAAGATAATTATTTCAGTCGATTATTTTTTTTAAAAAGGTGATCAAATAAATTTATCGGAGCAATTAAATTTGTATTGGACCGGACTTGGAATTTTAATAAGAAAATAAAGTTATAAATAAGTAAAAGTTTAGTGGCATTTATGTCATTTAATAATTAAGACTTAAAACATTAATTAAAAACAAAAAAATAGGAAAACAGTGGATTTTTGGGTGTGGGCCAAGTGCCCCCCAAATTATTGTAGGTGTGCAGTGTAATTGGAAAAGAAAGATATACATGCTTTGTTTACAAAAAAATC
>NMUG010004093.1:0-14155 GCA_002855965.1 Monotropa hypopitys | reverse complement strand
GTGATTCACCATAAGATATGTTGTGCTAAGTGATATACCATGCCTAGAGATGGTTTATACACTTAAGACAAGATATGCTAGAATGATGATTATTTATGCTATCAACATGTTGGGAATTATTTATGCTTTACATCATGTGATTTGCAATAGTGTAATTTTGAGAAGTCCAATTCCAAGAGAGCCATATTTTAGTAAAAATCATAAGTATAAGTGACAATAGAGTGCGATGACCCTAGGTACCTTTCTCAATTAAGTTCAAAACCCGTAATTAGTTGTCATTTCTTCTTTCAATTTACAATTTCAAAACCCAAAATCCAAATCAACCATTTCTCTCTTTAAAGACTAAGCTTAAGAATAACAATCTACTCTAAGTTAGTCATTCACTTTCCTTGTGTTCGACCCATCTCACCACTACTACGTAGTTGTATTTTGGTAAAAATTATATCTTTGTATCGCGCTAATGACGGAGCGAGCAAATTTTGGCACCGTTGCCGGGGAAAGTTAAACGGCTAATTAGATTAAGTTGTTATTGGTAAGTTTAGTTGTTATTTTTTTATCTTTTTCTTTGTTTGTGTTCAAAACTTGCAGGAAAAACAAATGGAACTTAGTGCGAAAAAAATAGCATTGAAGATCTTGGCACATTGTAAGTTTACCTCTTGTGTTATTTGTTTTATGTTTGGACGCCGATCTTTGCATCCAAACTTAGAAGATTTGAAACTTGAGATTGAAAGATCGGCTAGAGTTAATCGTTCCGCATCCCGGACCAATACACCTAACTTGGGTGAATGCTCTACGCCGATGGAGGACGAAAATCAAAATGGTCTCTTTAACCAAGGCAATAACCAAGAAAACCCCATGATGGAAAATGAGCAAAACCAAAGACCTCACGGTAATAACGGGGGTAATCGACAAGCTCATCCCGCCATGTGATTATTTTATGCCTAGGCGTTTCATTGACCATAATCATATCGGGCAACAAGCCCCATTGGCTAAACACTATGAAATCAAGCCAACATTGCTTAATTTGCTACCAAATTTCCACGGGAGAGACAATGAGGACCCTTATGCACACTTGATCGAGTTTATGGACATATGTTCCCCGTGCGCATTTTGCATTTCACGGATGACGCCCTCCGGTTGAAGCTCTATCCTTTCTCTTTGAAGGATAGAGCTAAACAATGGTTGAATACCTTACCACCGGGGAGCATCAATACGTGGGATAAGTGTCAACAAGAATTTTTGAAAAAATATTTTCCGATTGGCAACACCAATCAAATTCGCCGCTCTCTCATGAATTTCACTCAAAGGGACGGTGAACAATTTCATGACACTTGGGACCGTCTAAATGAACTCATAAGGAAATATCCACATCACGAAGTCCCCCGTTGGTAATTGGTTCAAAATTTCTACTATGGCTTGACGGAACAACATCGTTACATGATCGATGCATCTTGCGGTGGCATGTTCCTAAGAAAGAATGAACAAGAAGGATGGGAGATTTTTGAGCACTTTGCCGAAAATTCTCGCCATCATCATGATGCTTCCATTTCTTTATCTTTCGATAGATCTACTCCATCTTCGAACAAGCCTAAAGGCATGTATCAAGTGGACTATCCCCATGATCTAAGTTCCAAAGTAGATCTCTTGGCAAAAAAATTTGATGACATAATTTCTCTAGGCCAAAGTCCACTTCATACTCCTCCACCTCTCGCCATTGCGGAAGTGTGTCAAATTTGTTGCGATCCGGGGCATGCAACCAATGAGTGCCAACATGCTATACCGCCCTCGGAAAGCAATGAACAAGCTTGTTTCACCTAAGGTTATGGTAAACAAATAAATGATCCTTTTTCAAATACCTATAACCCCGGGTGGAAAAATCATCCCAACTTTTCATGGAAATCACCTAATCAAGGGATGCAATCTTCTTCGAGTCCACCAATGGCTCAACAATCATACCATCAATCATCCAACCGACCATCATTCCATAACAATTCACATCAAGCATCTAATCTTCCACCATATCATTAATCTTCTCAATCATATCACCAACAAACCAATGCTCCATCTTATCACCAACATTCATCTCGCCAATCACCTCCACCATCTTACCATCCATCTTCTTCTTCCCCGAGTCAAGGAAACCATGCTCCAAGTGATGTTTATCTCAAACTTATTGAGGAACAATCGAAGCAAATTCAAACCTTGACTCAACTCGCCCACTCCCAAACTCAATCGATGGCAAAGCTAGAAACCCAAGTTGGTCAACTAGCAAATCAATTGAGTCGGCGAGAAGAAGGGAAGTTGCCTAGCCAAGCCGTCTCCAATCAAAGAGGGGTGCATCACATTGATGACACCCATGTGCATGAACAAGCCAAGGCGGTTACCACCTTGAGGAGCGGTAGGCAAGTGGACTTATCTCCAAAGGACTCCCATTCTTATGAGACAAAGTCTCAATCTTTTGAGTCATCTTTGGAGAATGAAACAAATAACCAAAAAATGAAAAAAATGAAAAAAATGTCCCCAAAAATGAAAAAAATGAAAAAAATGATAAGGGTAAGGGTGTTGATCTTGATCCGTATCACATTGGAAAATCCTCCAATCTTCCATCCTACATTCCAAAAACACCCTATCCTTCTTGTCTTGAAGCACCTTCACCCTTTCGAAAGAGGGGAGCTTCGATGGATAACATCATGGAGGTGTTCAAGCAAGTCAAAATAAATCTTCCTTTGCTTGATGCCGTGTAACAAATTCCGTATTATGAAAAGTTCCTCAAGGACTTGTGTACTCATAAACGGAAAGCATGTGCAAAATTCTTGAAAAAATACCCATTCCTCACCAAGTGAGTGCTATCCTTCAAGCACCATTGGCACCTAAACTCCCGGATCCGAGAGTGCCTACTATTTCGTGCATTATTGGCACTCAAACGATTAGTAGAGCACTCCTTGACTTGGGGCAAGTGTCAACCTTTTACCTTATTCGGTGTACGAGGAATTGGGACTTGGGGAGCTTAAACCGACGTCGGTCACACTCCAATTGGCCGATAGATCCGTAAAAGCCCCAAGAGGTTTACTTGAGGATGTTCTAGTCAAGGTGCACAAATTCTATTATCCCGCCGATTTTCTTGTGCTTGACATGGAGCCGGTGCATCATACATGCATGAAAGTTCAAACACCGGTGATCCTAGGACGTCCCTTTTAGCAACGACAAATGCTAACATCGCCGTTAGGAGTGGAGTCATGGAGGTATCCTTCGGTAATATGAAAATGAGCCTCAACATGTATAGCTCCTCTCACCAACCCAAGGTGGAACAAGAATGCTATTCTATAGACATTATCCATGAGTTGGTAGAGGATGCATTGCCTTATGTTTTGGCCGAGGACCCTCTTGAGGAATGTCTTTCACATTATGGTCTTGAGGAGATTTTTATCGATTCATCCATTATGGAGGTTAACACTTTGTTAGATCTCACACCTCCATTGGATGTGCTTGCATGTTGTACTCCTTTTGAACCTTTGCCTTCACTTGCTTCTACTCTAACTCTTCCATCCATTGAAGTACCTCCAACTCTTGAGTTGAAGCCACTACCGGCTTCACTCAAATACGTCTTTTGGGGGCCTAAGGACACCCTACCCGTTATCATTGCATCCAACCTCTCTTCTTCTCAAGAGAGTAGGTTATTTGATGTGCTTCAAAGGCACAAGGGGCAATAGGGTGGTCCGTAGCCGATTTGAAGGGGATTGACCCTTCCGTTTTCATGCATCGGATAAATATTGAAGAGGGAGCGAAACCGTCCCGAGAAATGCAACGAAGGTTAAATCCCATAATGAAGGAAGTGGTGATGAAGGAGGTTGTTAAACTCCTTGATGTAGGTATCATTTACCCCGTTTCCGATAGTGAGTGGGTAAGTCCCACACAAGTGGTATCTAAAAAGTCCGACATCACCGTCATTACAAATGATAGAGGAGAGCTTGTGCCTACACGCCAAACCACCGGTTGGCGGATGTGCATTGACTACCGCAAACTCAACTCAATGTCAAAAAAGGATCATTTTCCATTGCCATTTATCGATCAAATCCTTGAGAGGTTGTGTAACGACTTAAATTTCTAAATTCTTTTTTTATTCTATATATCGATATTTACGTCGTCGATCTCTTGAGATGCTTTGAAACATCTATAATCATCGTATGTCACTTAGAGTAAGCCCGAGTGAGTTGGAAATCCCCGGCATGACGTGTGTTGTTGGTTGACCGTCCGGATAATCCCTTAATCACTACAAATTATTGACGACCTGATACGTTTTCCAAATCAGAAATTGTTATTCATCAAAGTCGTAGAAAATTCAATTACGAATCCAACGCAACTTGAATCGTCTCAATCGGAGTCCGTACGAAGAAGTTATGGTCGTTCCTTTGGAGCAAACTTGGAAAATCTAAACAGAACAAGTTTGCACCGGTGCAGAGATAAGTTGCACCGGTGCACAAACCTTCTGTTCACTGCTGGGCAAGTTTGCACCGGTGCAGAGATGGGTTGCACCGGTGCACAACCTTTCTGTTCGAATTTTTGACAAGTTTGCATCGGTGCAAGTGAAGTTTGCACCGGTGCAACTACTGTCTGGACAGTTTTAGTGAGGGCAAACTTGTCTTTTTAGGTGGGGGTCCTATATATTGATACTTGGACGATTTGGGGGCATTCCATACCTCATTTTCTGCAGAATTTATCCTCCTCTCCTCTCCTCCCTCACCTCTCCCTCTAACTTCTCTCTTGAATCCATGGAGATCCATGGTAGATCTCAACAAAAGCAAAGAATGAACCTTGCTCCCCTCTCCTTCCTCTACGCGGCAACACCCATGGATCGTACGAGATCGGTAAGCTTTTCCCTCTCTCCAAATCCTAGATCTACACTCTCTCTCTCTACATTTCTTGATTTTGGGTTGACCATTTGAGGTTTTGGTCCTAGGAAACATTGTAGAGCCTTGCAAGAGCTTTGTGGTGGCGGGCTTAATTTACTCTGGCGAACTTTTCCGGCGACTCTCCGGTGGGTAACTTCTAAATCCTACTTTGTATGCATAGTCGTGTTTCGTTCCATTCCATGTTTCATTGATTCGTCGGTTGTTGGTTCGTTGAACATAGTCGGGTTATACTTATATTCAATTCGATTCAATTATCATATGTCGGGTAAATGGGTGTTGTAAGATTTGTCATTTGGGTGTCTTGTGATCATTCTTGGGTGAGTGCGTAGAATTAACCCTTGGAGGGAGTCTAGGCACCTTAGAAATCTTTGCTCGTCATGTGTTTGATGAAACGCCTAAACGAGATGGAGTTGTGTAAGTAGGGATGGAATTGGGTTAAATTGTGTCATAAAGCATAGCAAGACTTGTGTGTGTGAATTTTGGGGTTTTGAGTTGAAACGAATAAGACTTGGGATTATGGTGAGGTGTAATGCGATTCGGACACTTTATGGACAATAAATGTGAGTTGGGATTTTCGTGGATAATGGAATGGGTTTCATGGAAAATTAGGGTGTAAATTGTGATGCGTCGACTTGGGTGACGTAGATGGAATCATAATGGTCTTGTATGTAGGGTGATCCTTATTTGTAGAAAATGTGACGCTCGTGGAGATATGAGAGGGTTGAGATTACTTGTGGATACTTTGATGGTTTGAGTGGTATAAAAGGGAATGGCCATTGGGTGTCGACTTGAGATGAGGATAATAAAACATAGAACTTGTGAAATGTAATGTGGTGTCTCACCTTGGTCCGATCATGGTTGTCATTGCGGTGGTCTTGTGGTTTGGGGTGACTTTCCTTGGTAAGGGCGTGTGAACCTTCGGGAATTTGATTTAGCCTTGGGCTTGTTTTACCGAAACGTTGGAAATGTTTGAATTCGCCCAAACATGAAATGCATGAAATGAACGCAATGCACAACCAATACGGGGATGGATCCTACGAGAACCACCCTTGGACAATCCAAAATCCTACACATGAACATAATCAAATGGAACACGAACATATGATGTTTGTTGGCATACGAGGATCCATCTCGGGTTTGGGCGGTCTTTGCCCCAACCCTTATACTTTCTTTTACATGCCTTTTGGCAATTCACTGGACTGGGAGGTTACATGCCCCAGGGTGATGGGTTGAGATGGTATCCATCCGGGTTAGGAGGATTTGCCATATCCCGCGGTATTGCCCATTCAACTACATTGACGTTACGTACGACGCGACTTTGCGACTTACTAGCCTTGGTTAGGGATTTTTAGATAGAGTTACTTGATATGGATGCGAGAACGGACTTATGATGGGATTCTCGGGATGGTCTCTCCATCCACGATATTGTGCACAATGGGGGTAACTGGAAGCCCTGTCAACGCTACTTGGGGAAAGCTAGGTAGGAATTGGGTCAGTTAGTCGGCCAACTACTACCCTTTTCCCTCTATCATAGTTACTTGACACACATGGAACGGACTTATGATGGAGTTCTACAGGACACTTACTATGCGAATAAATAACATGTGGTGTGGAATTAAGACATGATCTTAAGGAAACACCTTATGAAATCCAAGAAAAGGTAATATGCAGTTCCAATATCCTTCAAAGATAAATCAACACCAAATCCACAATATTTACACTTATCAAGGGAAAAGAATTGTGCGAGGTAATGGTGTCTCACAGTGGTCTCGGTTCGTGTGTGGTGGTGGTCTCGGGTGTTGGTTATGGTAGGATTGGGTTATATGTCGGTGTTTGTCTGTTGATGAGACTCTTGGTCACTCCTGTAGTGTGTGCATGTGTTCACTTCACTGTTGGCTTTACTGTTACTTGGGTTCACACTTAGGATGCACGGTCTAGTGCATGCCTTGTAGTTTTTAGCTGTTACCGTCACTGAGCCGTGGTTTGCTCAGACCCTCTTTCTTTTCATTTTCCTAGTCTGTGTTGCAGGACTAGCTGGCCTTGGAGTGGAGTCAGCTGATGGGTTTTCTTGAGTAGGCAGGGTAGTTCCAGCTGCATCTTGCACCTCTCTTCTCAGCTCCAGCTGAGCTTTGTTCAGTGCTTGTTGTTGGTAGTACTTTTACTTTTGTACTGTAGTTTCAGTTTCTGTTCATTTGCACTTGTACTTGATTTCCTGTACTTCAGTCGTAGCCGTTCGGCATTATTTTACCTTCCGCTTGTATCTCATATCTTGTACGATGTAATGACAAAATGGACAGAATGTATTGATACGACAAGTAGTGAACTCCCCTGCATTTATTTAAATGATTTCAAAAAAATGGTTTGAAAATCCGGGGCGTGACAACTTGGTATCAGAGCTTTCGGTTCGAATACCTTGGAACCATGGGGAGACGCCTAGTCTCCATGGGTTCTCTTGGTCATTACGACGTGCTTCTATTCTGCTTCTGTGTTTGTGATGCACCCTTGCTTCTAGTCTTTTGTTTCGAGAGGTTGTTTTGTTAGTTCTGTCTCTTTTCACTGACGTCGAGTTCTCCGTCCTCTGAAGGTTGAGTGTTGATCCTGATGGCAAGTTCGGTTGCCTTTCCACCGTTGAGTATATTGGTATCTTTACTCTTGGCATCTTCGATGCATCCTCCGTGGTTGTCATGTGATTGTGGTCTCCTCTATGATTGCTAGAGTTGAGTTCATGTCCAGCAATATGCCGAGCTTCTTAGAAATGGTTAGGGTGAAATTGTAGTTTTCCTCTTCGCTTCGTCACTTCTTAGTAGAATTCGGGTCTCTTTAACTCGTGATGGTACAACTTTGGGAGATTCTGGTCCTTGTTCGTAAGTGTTGGTACTCTATTGAGCTTTCCTAGTTGGTGTAGCTCTCTTGGTGATCTATAGCGGTGCAATTCGAGAAATCGTGGTGAGATCGTTCTTTCGATCCTTAGAAAACTAACGCTTCATTCTCCATCTGTCGAGACTCTTGCGACGCTGTGGCATTTTCCTAGTGTTTTCCCTTTAAGGGGTATGACCTACCGGTCATTTTTATCATCGCAAGCGTGATTTGCATATGTTCGTTCGAAATTGTAGAGTTTCCTACACCGTTATTCTTTAGTACGAGAGTGTAAGTGCGATCGTGACATATCGTTCCCGATTGGATGCCTGTCTTGCGTTAGTTTAAAACCGATTGATCGTATGAAGTTCGACGTGAATGTTCTTCAGTCGAGGCGTGGATTTGTTGCCTGCATGACGACCTAGTGTTGTGAAAGCTTCCTGCTCTTCTAGTGTCCTCTTGGACCCGCCGACGATTGTGACCAGTTGTAACTTGCGTTCTAGTTCCTTGGAGAGATTCCTTTGTTCGGCTTCTCATTTTGCACGGTAGCATATCTCTTGCATTCAAAATCGCTGGCGCTAGTTTCTCCTTATCGACTAGTTGAGATTCTATCTCGTGTTACCGCACCCACTTATTGTCTTATAATCAGTTCTTGCGTGGCATCGTGCTGTCAGTACGGCACATCTAGTGCTTGGCGTAGCGGGTGACGGCAAGTTCCATTTCTGTGTTCGGCGATGTTTTGTTGTGTGCGGCTAGGCATAGGCACGGTTATGTTTCTTTCCTGTCATGCCTTAGCGCAGTTATCCTCTGTGTGGCAGGTGTCCTGCTCGACAATTGCGATGTCGTTCCTAATTCAGCCGTGTCCTGTTCTGTGGTGTTGTGGGGTCGTAGATCTCTTCGCTCGACTTTTGCTTGATAGTTTGTAATACGCTTTTGATAGCCACACCTTGGCTTGTTGAAGTGGCGTCATTTCTAAGGTTGCGAACATGATTCCTTTCTCTATCGGCTAGTAAGATACCACTTATGTCTTTCTTGAATTGTGACCAACTTGACAAATTCCGGTGTGATTCCCTCAAGTGTTGACCTTTTGATTGTTGGTCTCATCGGTTCTTGTTTCGTCTCGAATACGGAGGACGACAAAGTTGCAAGAAGAGTCATTCATGTTTACCAAGCTCAGTCTTTTCATATGACCTTGACGGTGATCCTAGTGTCCACACCATATCGGGAGTTGTCCCTTTTACCTCTTCGTGTGGCATTCGGCTTTCTTTGTGATTGGTGCTTCTCATGGTGATTTTCGTATCTGTTTGATCGTCATGCCATGACTTTAGTTCCTGTGCGTTGGTTCGTGGACGCAGTTGAGAGTCGTAGTTTCAATGTGGCTTCTCCATCGGCTACTCTCGTACACCATGGGATTCCTTCTCGAACGCTTCGTTGGTAGTGAATTCGCTAATATTGAACCTTGGAAGCAGATCAGTGACCAAATTCCAAACCGCTTCATGGTATACTATCGTTGACAACCGTTGTCCACTTGCTAAGCTTGTGGTGTTTGCCCTTCTTGTGCTACGTGGACGATCTTTCGTGAGGCTTGCGTAACCTCTTCTTTTATCATATTGTGTTGTACTCGTTCTTGTGAAATTCAGTTGAGCGTGTCGCTCCCTCTTGCCTTGTTGTGATGATTCTCGTTGACCGCTTCGCTTTTTGGTTACAAGATTTCGCGTTTGTGCGATAATTCCTATTCGGCGTGTATACTTGTTTGAACGCGATAGATTCCCTACTAATGTGAATCTTTTGTTGGAAAGGAGGTCGCATTCCCTTTCGCTGTGTTAGTGCGTTGTTCATGGCGTGATCGTGAAATGGAAAGCATTCGTGGGCCGAAGATACATGGGATCGATAAAACGTGGGAAAGTTGGTTGCGAAACATATCACGGTCTAGACTTGGTGTGAGTTAGTGCCTTGCCGTGTTGTTGGGCTCGGCACATGCACATTTTGGCGTGTGTGGGTGTGTGTGTCTTTTTGACATCGTGATATATGTTTGATGTAGTGAATTGAGTTGAGAAGAGCTACTGGCCAGGGCGTCTCAGGGCAAATCACTAAGGTCACTCGGTTACCACGCTAGAATGTGTGCGTGTTGTGTTGTGTTTCTTCTTTCGTGAAAGTGTTGGTGCATTTCATATATATAATATGCTTTACAAAATTCGTGGGCTATGGGGCGATTGCGTTTTTCGTTGGCTACCTACGATCAAATGTTTGACTTGCAGAGATTTTGACGTTAGGCGTATTGACGTGTTAATGTGTCCATGGGTTGTTCGACACCTTCTTGGCTTGGCCTCGCTTTTCGGTATACCCGTGATTGTTAATCAAATCCTTGGAGGAAAAATGACGTGAGAGTGCGCTATTGTATGGTTGTGAAGTTGACGTGTGGGCATCGATGTTCGTGATGCATGTTCTTTTGCTCTCACCAAATCATTGTAATCGTTACAAGAAGATAGCAATTTCTTCGTGTTTGAGAAAGTCTAAGTTTAAGAAGCTATAGTATCCCTTCCGTTGCTTAGCAATTCAAATCTTGGCCTCGTGTCGGCTTTTCCATGTTGTATCGAGAAGTGCCCTTGGCCTTCAAAAATCTTGCAAGCTATCAGCCGCAAGGCGTGTTCATTGCGATCTTGGTGGTGAGTGAACCACCTAGCATTAAGACTAAGTGTCCCCTTGTCAATGCGTATGTTCAATGGATGTCTTCGACACCGTATCTATTTTTAGTGTTCCGATCGAAGTATCATTGTTTTTGACTAATCTAATTCTTGCGACGTGGTTGCTAAAGTGGTAGTTGACTTCGGTCCTATCTTGGGAAAATAAAATTCTTCGAGTGTGTCGGCCGTTTGGTTGGGCTTTCGTCCTTCCCTTCTTTTCTCAATTTCGAGGACGAAATTTGTTTAAGGGGTATGAGATGTAACGACTCGAATTTCTAAATTCTTTTATTATTCTATATATCGATATTTACGTCGTCGATCTCTTGAGATGCTTTGAAACATCTATAATCATCGTATGTCACTTAGAGTAAGCCCGGGTGAGTTGGAAATCCCCAGCATGATGTGTTGTTGGTTGACTGTCCGGATAATCCCTTAATCACTACAAATTATTGACGACCTGATACGTTTTCCAAATCAGAAATTGTTATTCAAGAAAGTCGTAGAAAATTCAATTACGAATCCAACGCAACTTGAATCGTCTCAATCGAAGTCCGAACGAAGAAGTTATGGTCGTTCCTTTGGAGCAAACTTGGAAAATCTAAACAGAACAAGTTTGCACCGGTGGAGAGATAAGTTGCACCGGTGCACAAACCTTCTGTTCACTTCTGGGAAAGTTTGCACCGGTGCAAAGATGAGTTGCACCGGTGCACAACCTTTCTGTTCGAATTTTTGACAAGTTTGCACCGGTGCAAGTGAAGTTTGCACCGGTTCAACTATTGTCTGGACAGTTTTAGTGAGGGCAAACTTGTCTTTTTAGGTGGGGGTCCTATATATTGATACTTGGACGATTTGGGGGCATTCCATACCCCATTTTCTGTAGAATCCCTCCTCCTCTCCTCCCTCACCTCTCCCTCTACCTTCTCTCTTGAATCCATGGAGATCCATGGTAGATCTCAACAAAAGCAAAGAATGAACCTTGTTCCCCTCTCCTTCCTCTACGCGGCAACACCCATGGATCGTACGAGATCGGTAAGTTTTCCCTCTCTCCAAATCCTATATCTACACTCTCTCTCTACATTTCTTGATTTTGGGTTGACCATTTGAGGTTCTGGTCTTAGGAAACATTGTAGAGCCTTGCAAGAGCTTCGCGGTGGCGGGCTTAATTTACTCCGGCGAACTTTTCCGGCGACTTCTCTGATTAACTTTTCCGGTGACTCTCCGTGGGTAACTTCTAAATCCTACTTTGTATGCATAGTCGTGTTTCATTCCATTCCATGTTTCATTGATTCGTCGGTTGTTGGTTCGTTGAACATAGTCGGGTTATACTTATATTTAATTCGATTCAATTATCATATGTCGGATAAATGGGTGTCGTAAGATTTGTCATTTGGGTGTCTTGTAATCATTCTTGGGTGAGTGCGTAGAATTAACCCTTGGAGGCAGTCTAGGCACCTTAGAAATTTTTGCTCGTCATGTGTTTGATGAAATGCCTAAACGAGATGGAGTTGTATAAGTAGGGATGGAATTGGGTTAAATTGTGTCATAAAGCATAGCAAGACTTGTGTGTGTGAATTTCGGGGTTTTGAGTTGAAACGAATAAGACTTGGGATTATGGTGAGGTGTAATGCTATTCAGACACTTTATGGACAATAAATGTGAGTTGGGATTTTCGTGGATAATGGAATGGGTTTCATGGAAAATTAGGGTGTAAATTGTGATGCGTCGACTTGGGTGACGTAGATGGAATCATAATGGTCTTGTATGTAGGGTGATCCTTATTTGTAGCAAAATGTGACGCTCGTGAAGATATGAGAGGGTTGAGATTACTTGTGGATACTTTGATGGTTTGAGTGGTATAAAAGGGAATGGCCATTGGGTGTCGACTTGAGATGAGGATAATAAAACATAGAACTTGTGAAATGTAATGTGGTGTCTCACCTTGGTCCGGTCATGGTTGTCATTGCGGTGGTCTTGTGGTTTGGGGTGACTTTCCTTAGTAAGGGCGTAGGAACCTTCGGGAATTTGATTTAGCATTGGGCTTGTTTTACCGAAACATTGGAAATGTTTGAATTCGCCCAAACATGAAATGCATGAAATGAACGCAATGCACAACCAATACGGGGATGGATCCTACGAGGACCACCCTTGGACAATCCAAAATCATACACATGAACATAATCAAGTGGAACACGAACATATGATGTTTGTTGGCATACGAGGATCCATCTCGGGTTTGGGAGGTCTTTGCCCCAACCCTTATACTTTCTTTTACATGCCTTTTGGAAATTCACTGGACTGGGAGGTTGCATGCCCCAGGGTGATGGTTTGAGATGGTATCCATCCGGGTTAGGAGGATTTTCCCTATCCTGCGGTATTGCCCATTGAACTACATTGACGTTACGTACGATGTGACTTTGCGACTTACTAGCCTTGGTTAGGGATTTTCAGATAGAGTTACTTGATATGGATGCGAGAATGGACTTATGATGGGGTTCTCAGGATGGTCGCTCCATCCACGACATTGTGCACAATGGGGGTAACTGGAAGCCATCCCATCGTTACTTGGGGAAAGCTAGGTAGGAATTGGGTCAGTTAGTCGGCCAACTACTACCCTTTTCCCTCTATCATAGTTACTTGACACACTTGGAACGGACTTATGATGGGGTTCCACAGGACACTTACTATGCGAATAAATAACATGCGGTGTGGAATTAAGATGGGATCTTAAGGAAACACCTTATGAAATCCAAGAAAAGGTAATATGCAGTTCCAATATCCTTCAAAGATAAATCAACACCAAATCCACAATATTTATACTTATCAAGGGAAAAGAATTGTGCGAGGTAATGGTGTCTCACAGTGGTCTCGGTTTGTGTGTGGTTGTAACGATCCGATTTTCCGGGTCCCGTTAAATTAAATTATCGATTTTTTTAAGGCGGAATAATAATTTAATCCTTTTTATTTGGTCCAATAAACCCGAATAATAATGGGGGTATTATTATTATTATTGTTATTAGTATTAGTTAATATATATATATATAAAACAAAAAAAAAGAGAAAGCAAATAAAATTTTATACAAAATAAAGAGAGAAGCCTAACCCTACCCGTATCCCTGTACCCATTTCCTTTTCCCCCCTTTTTTAGCATCCTCCTTCCCAACCCATTCCCCCTTTTGTTCCCTCCAGCCCTGACGGAAATCCATCTCCCCCCCGTCCATACAATAGCCGACGAGAGAGAGAGGAGAAAACAGCGAGAGGTGGTGGCGTGGACGGTTCAGGCACAGAGGAAGTGCAGGGGTGACGTGCGCGGGAGCAGCGGGAGAGAGAGATGTTGGTTGGCGGTTTGTGCGGCGGTTACCGGCGCGCGGTGGTCGCACGGCGCAAGGGAGGAGGGCTGGTGGCTCGTTGGTGGTTCATGAGGCAACGGGAGGGAGGAGCTGGCGGCTGCAGGAGGCAGGCGGGGCGCAGCTGGGGGCGCGCAGTGGCTATTTGCGCTGTGCGCAGGAGGTTGGCGGCACGTATCTATAGCGCGGTGGGTTGGCGTAGCTGGTGGCGGCACAGGGCAGCGGCGGTGGCGCGGTGGTCCGGGCTTGATGTGGCAGTTCGCGGCAGCGACGTTTAGACAACTGTATGAGGTATACGCGGTGTCCTTCAGTTTACACTTGTGCGAACTTGTATATCTGTGGGCATGTGATTAGGTATATA
>NMUG010004092.1:0-14155 GCA_002855965.1 Monotropa hypopitys | reverse complement strand
CAATTTCTCAAAAATCGACCATTTATTCAAAATTGGGGCTTTTTATGAAATCGTTTAATTTCTTGATTTTTAAGAACGTTAGTGAGCTACACACACAAATGCACGAAATAGTAACATGTTTACCTTAACGTGCACCGATGACCAAAAATCCTAGCCGAACCAAACTCCGTCGCTCGCGAAACCACCTACGGCAATGGATAGAGGACAACGTTAGGAACAACATTTCTAAAGGCGAAAACACAAGACAACCACTTTGGAATTTATGACTTACCCGAAATTTGGAGAATGGATTCGGTAGGCACGTCACCGGATAGATCTCGTCGAGGTGATCGACGTTAAGCCTTGGCAAAAGTCCGGGAGAGGCCCGGAAGGCCCTCAAATCCAAGCTCTAAGCTTGGGCTCCAATGGAGTCTTAGAGAGAGAAGAGAGAGAGAGAGAGTAAGGAGGTAGTGAGAGAGAGATACAAATCAGTTGTGGACTGATTTTAGGGCCATACACGACCTTAGGGATGAGTAAAATAGGTGGGAAGTGACAAAAATACCCCCACTTAAGTCCTTCAAAATCGCACTCAGCGTGACCGTAACCGGTTACGCTCCAAACCCTAACCGGTTACGCTATGCTCGGTATTTCCTCCAACTTGCAAAGAGGGACCTCTAACCGGTTACGCTCCAAAACCCTAACCGGTTACGCTATGCACAGCAGTTTCACCAACACAGGTGTTGAAGAGTTTTGGGCCTAACTTCTTCGTCCGGACTCCGATTGACGCGATTCAAGTTGCGTTGGATTCGTGATTGAATTCTCTACGATATTGATGAAGAACATTTTCGAATTAAGAAAATATTTCGGAGTCATAATAGGCCAAGAAGACCCTCGGCGCATGGCCGGAACAACCTAAGACAACGCCATTCGCCACCGGGGGACTCTAACTACCCCGAACCATTTAAATTTCATTGAATAGACCCGATAACAACCATAATAACATTTTGGAAATTATTTAGAATTCTAGGTCGTTACATACACAATAGCAATTTTTGGAAGAACGTTTTCCCTTGACAATGCAAGCACCACTAGCATCTACTATTTCACATGTATCTCTATAAAAATGAACATCATATAACGCATCACAAAATTGTCCTATGCTAAGCAAATTGGCTTTAAGACCATCAACAAACAATACATCGCTTAGCCTAGGGATACCTGGAGTGTGAACGGTGACTTTTCCTAATATTTTTTCTTTGTTACCATCCCAAAAAGTGACAAGGCCACCGGTGCATGACTCAAACTTAACAAATAAGGACTTATCCCCAGTCATATGCCTAGAACAACCAGTATCTAAATACCCCATATTAGATTGTTCAACTTTAAGAGCAATGTGGGCTACCAAACATGTTTGACCAACATCTTCGGACATTTGAGTATATGTGGTTGTTCTTTTATTTGGATGAACCACCCTTGCCTTCGGTTTTAAGGATTGTGCGATTTTTGTCAATTTTGCAACTTCTTTAAATAATCTTGAAGATTGAATGGCAAGTTGGTTAATTTTGGTTAGGAAATCTTCATTTAAATTTTCCGGTTTAGATGACCTTTTAACAAATTACCATTTTTTTACCATAATTGGGAATATGCTTTTGATTTGAATTATCTATTTTAAGCTTGAAGCAAAAAGGATGGATGTGTCCTTTAATTCCATAATAATGACAAACTCTTTGTTTTCTTCTAACATCCCTTACCAAAAGTTCTACTTAAATATGCAGAATAAAAATTTTCTTAACATTAAAACCCAAGAATTAATAAGATTAAAAACAAAACAGATTATCCTTAAGTACTAAAAGAATTATTCCAAGTCTCACTTTAAGCATTATAATCTTTCACCTACTACAACTATAAGTACTGTAAAGGTTTCCACAGAACATGTACCAAAAGAAAGGAACAAAAGTACTAATATAAAAGAAATAGGATTCCTCTAATCCAAACTTCCCGACACACAAGCTAAGTGCCAACTCCTTCAAGCTATGCCTCAATGCCATCCTTTCCAAGCTATGTAGTGGACCGCTAGATCCAAGACCTAGTTTCCAAGCATTCAAGAAAACACAAGGAAACCAGAGTGTGAATATGATATTTTGATTTCACATTTGCAAGAGACTTAAATAAATTATGAAAGAACTTAAACTGTGCAAGAACAAGGGTCCAACCCCAAAAACACATTTACCCAACCCCATGCATCCCATGCATTTATATATGTATATGGAAGAAGCCCATTTTTTAAAACATCTTTCCGTTCTTCTTTCTCAAAATAGCTATCACTATAGGTGATAGTTCGTGTGCCCAATAAACTTTCAAGAGTATCACAAAGATACCAACCCGGGGATACCCTCTCCAAAATGGGTGTATAACCTAGAGAAAACTCACTCACACGTCCAATGTGTAGTCTGCAAGAATTTTCGTTCCAATGTGCATATATATATATATATAATATGACATGCTTTACCCCCAATGCATTTTAGATAAAAACTCACTCACGCATCCAACGTGTAGTCTGCAGAAAATAAACTTCCAATATAACCATCATGAACTAAAGATATTTCCATCACATCTCAATCTCGATATAGCATAAAATATGTGATAGATGCTTCCAAAACAATTAAACTAGAAAACATGTACATTAAAAATTATACAAAGTACTTTCAAGATACCATAGACATACACTCACCGAATACCATCTTTCAAACCTTCTCATTGCCTTTGTACGAGGCCTCAATGCCTTCCTCACGCGTCCCTGTCAAATCAAACTAGAAATTTCAGTCTGCATGATATATATATAAATTGGCAAGAGAAAATGAAATTATTAAGTTAATTTAACACAATATTCGTCATGGTTTGCTTCCATAAACTATCAATTTAATAACTGATTATTTTTAAACTACTCATTAGGATCCCAAAATACTCCCCAATATCTTTCAAAAACATCCCTAGTCCAAACCCGAGCAAAAACCCTTTAAACCACAATTTCCCACTTTCGCTCGACCTTCGCTCGAGCAAACTGTCGAGCGAAACAGCTTCGCTCGAGCACACCTATTCGCTCGACTCCAGTGGTTTGACAAAAACACTTCGCTCAACATTTGGCTCGAGCTGGGGGTTTTCGCTCGAGCGAAATATGCCTAGCTCGAGCAAACTTGTCTGGTTCAGTTAATTCTTTTGGCGATTTGACGATCCCTCTCTTCTCCCACCATCCAAAACTCGATTTTTATATCTCTAAACTCAAAAATCCTTCATAGTAAAGTGTTCTAAGCATCTAGATGCTAAACATACTCAATTGTTTGCCTTAATCAACCCTCAAACACACCAAAATCCATAGAAGTTCATCCAAAACCAAAAATAAACCACAAAAACGAGATTAACCTAAATTGTTAGATCTAGACCAAATCTGAAATGATATGAAGATGAAATCTATATCAATGGAATTGTATTTACCTTAAGAATAACAATGAAGAAGATTTCAACTCTGGATCTCTTCTCTAAAGCCTTGAATTTCTTCAATCTCTTCTTGAACACAACTCTCTAATCTCTAATCTCTCTCAAAACTCAATTAGAGTAAACATAATGATGGGTTAGCCTCCCTTGTAACCCTAACACAGATTTTTATACATTTTTACCTCCTTGCCCCTTTACTTAAGTTATTATCACCCTTGTGTGTCACCCCTCTTATATATTTATATAACATGGGTATTTTATATATAAACATATATATAAAAATACTTAAATATTCTTTTAAAACTTTCTTCACCTCCACATCACATTCTAATATTTTTAGAACGTGTTAAAATAATTTATAAGTTGAAACGGGTATTACATTTCTTCTTGAGGGTTGTGTGGGTTTAGCATTGAGATTTTTAGAAGTTTTGATTAAGGGTGTAGGTTCCTTATTTTTTGTCAAGTTTGGCTTAACAATAGAAACTTATTCTATTGACATATGATCCACCCAATGTGTTTTGGATTTAACAAACTTAACTTCACTCTTTGAAGTACTAGGGGTAACCTCACCCAAATCAACAAAGCCTAATCCACTTATATTTCGGAAAGTTTGGGTTAGTTGGGAAATTCTCTCGGTGCTATAATCATTTCTTCTAATTATTTCCATAGCGTCACCCAAGTCCTTTTATAGAGTGGATATTTTATTTTTAAGCTCCTCAATCTCAAATTTACCCTCATTCCTCTCTTTTTCTATAATGGCAAATTTATCCGATAATTTTCCGCATTTTGATTTGTATTCATCAAGATTACTTTGTAAAGTGTTACATAGATTTATCAAGTTCGAACTTCAACTTAATGTTCTTTTGTTTCATCTTGATGTTTTCTTTTGCTAGTTGGTCAAATGCTTCTTGGAGATTTTCGGGGTCATCATCATCATTATGATTTTTGTTAACACGGTCCGAATGTAAAGAAGAATAATCCACACTAGTGGCTAGTACATTGACCCTTGTGGAATCAATGTTGCTATCATTTTCCGCCTCCTTTTCACTATCGTCATTCCATGTAATTTTATAGCTCTTTTTGGTCTTTTTGAGTGTGTTGGCACATTCGGATTGAATGTGACCAAAACCTTGACATGAATGGCATTGGATGCCTTTAGATGTCTTTTTATTTCAAATAATGGTTTTGGATTGGTAATTTGTGATGAAGATGATTTTTTATACCCTTCGGTAGATTTAGCCTTTGTAAATGATTTTCTATTCTTTCCCACAAATTTTCTAAACTTTTTAGTCATGTATGCAATTAATTCATCATCAAGTTCAACATCATCATCCGATGATTCCTCTTGAATAGATTGAAAGGCAATGCTTTTTTTTGGCTTTGGAATCGATTTTAGAGTAGATGATGTAGTTAAGTGCATTTTATCATAAGTCTCAAGTTTACCAACCAATTCTTCAAAAGACATCTTATCCACATCTGTCCTCTCCTCAATCGCAGTAATCTTAGGCTTAAACCTTTCGGGTAAGGACCTAGCTATTTTCCTACACACTTTAAGGTTAGGGAAGGGATCGCCTAGACCATGGAAAGAGGTGACTATATCGGTGAGTTCGGTGATAAAATTTGAGAAGGTATCATTCTCTCGCATCCTAAGGTCTTCAAATCTAGTAGCGAGTGTTTGGATTTTAGAGACACGCACGGTGTGTGTCCCTTCATGACAAATTTGGAGTATCTCCCAAGCCTCTTTGGCTGTAGAATAAGTCGAGATTCGACCAAACTCCCGTCTACTCATGGCATTTTGGATAGAAAGGAGACCTTTACTATTAGACTCAAAACCTTCTATGTCTCCGGAATTATATTCGACTTCCTTTTTAATTCTAACCGCTTTTGTCACGGGGTCCACTATTGTTGGTTGTTTATATCCATATAAGACGGACTGTCATACACTCATTCCCATTCCAATTAGTTAAATTTTCATTCAAATTTTCCAGTAATCATAGTCATTACCATCGAAGTAGGGGGATCTAGAGTTAGAGGCACCATATCTTAGTTTTTGAGAATCCATAGGTATAAAGGATAAACTCCGGCGGTGAAGGCTAAATGAGTTACCAATGAGCTTTATGCACGAAAACCTATGGTAACACAAGTATAGAGCAACCTTGCTCTGATACCAATTGAAAATGTGATGCAACGCTAGGCCAATACCTAAAGGGGGTGAATAGGTTGGCCAATTAAAATTTTATGAATTCTCTTTTAAAATGTTTGCAAAATAATTAACTTGGTTAATTAACAATGACTGTTATTTAGCAAAATTAATTAAGTGATCGATTATTAGCGCAAGTGGAAGCAATAGTATAATAGAAAATAAACCAAACACAGGTGCAAAGATATGTGTAAGACAAGCACAGGTGCAAGTAGGAGTGTAAGGGAAAGAGAGTCAATCAGTGGCACAATACACGATTTATAGTAGTAACCACTTAGGCATCAAATGATCCCTAAGTGTAAAACCACTTGACCTAGACTACTTTTCACTAGAAACAACAAAGGTTTAAGATAATACAAAAGTTACCGAATTTATACCCAAGCCCACCTAACTTCTATAAACCTAAAGCTCCCCGAGCCCCTTCTGATGTCCTCTAGAAAACCACAATTCCCCGCACTGATATCCGACTTGCAATCATCTCCAGAGTGCTTCGGCCAATCATAGACTAAGTTCAATCAACCAAGTAGGAAGTGATGTGATGAATACACTAGATGAATTATCTAGTAGAGTGAGTAAACTATAAAGAATTAAGAAAGCACTTAAAAAAGTGACAATCTCCAAAGTATAAAAATATAGAGTGAACAAAGGCTATAAGCCCAACGAATAACTCTACGAGAAATTTTCAATGAAATTCACTACAATAGGTAAGTTGATGAATAAGGTAGAGATACCGAAGGAGATATTCAATTGAATACTCCAAATCAACAAACAACAATCACAATAGATAGAATCTAGTGTAAGCAAAATATGCTAGAGGAAACCCTAGAGAATGATTGCACAAAGGTGATGAGTTCTTCTAAATCCTATGTGGATCAAAGGACAAAACTTATAGTTTGATTAAAATCCCAATGAAGAACTATACCCCAAAACCCTACAAAATCTAGGTGACACAAGAACCAATGAATTTATAAATATAGATTCACACAATACTCTCAAAGCTAAGAAAGTTATTCCTCGATAGATACTCTTGCTACAAATCAAATACTAAAAACTCAAGACACCAAGATCTAGAATATTAGACAAACCCTACACCAATCAATCCTTGCTAGGAAATCAAATATACTAATGTATATTGATCATACAAAGTAGATAAACAAGGAGAGATTAAGTAGAGAGCAAGAGAGTAGGGATTACTTAACCTCAAAGTAGATCTCTTGAAAAAAACTAATGTTTGCAGCAACCACAAGAGCAAAAAAAAGAGAGAAATCTTTTGTAAGTTCTTGATTGTATATTAAATTTACCTTAAAATGATGTTAAGTGTTCCATATATAATTAGTGAACATTAGAGAAGGATTAAGGGTGATTAAGAGTGAAAAACAAGGAAAACAATACCCCTAGATGCTCCTCTAAGCCGATATAACAATTAAAAAATGTTTTAAATTTTTGCTGTGCGAAGGAGCGTAATCGGTAGTGCTCAGAGGCATAACCGGTTGCGCAAGTCTCGGTCGAATGAAACTTACAGAGAGACAAACAAAGGCGTAACCAGTAGCGCAAAAATGTGGCATAACTGGTTGCGTCTAGGAATAATAGGAATGAACCAACAGAGCATTACCGATTGCGCAAGAGGGCGTAACCGGTTATGCACGCCTCAGTCAAAACTACAAAACTTGCAACTCTGCAACAAACTTAGGACAAGCTCTACCGATTGTGCATATAATGGTGCTACCGGTTGTGGACAAGGAAGAATTTAAGACTTAAAAAGAAGAGAAACAATTGACACGACAAATGATCGAATATGGAAATTCTAGGGAAGCAATTTTAGGCTAGACATAAACCTACGACACAACAAAGGATTGACTAAGGATTAGGAACATGAAAGATAAATAATACCGATATTAGGATTATCCTTGAACGAACCTTTGAATGTCATAAATCCTTCAATTTGTTGACAAGGCGCCGTATCGAAATCTTCATGGCTCGGGAAGTGGAGCATCTATCTATGCTACCCCAAACTAATATTAAAAGATTAAAGATACAACAACCTTCCATAAAATAGTCAATACGGAAAAATTGGTAACAAGAATTTTTTTCTTGGTCGTCTTCATCCATCCTCACCTGATTGTACCCAGAAAAGGCGTCCATAAAGTTGAGGATGTCATGCCCTGCTGTTGAATCTACCAACTGATCAATTCACGGTAGGGGAAAACTATATTTCGGACATGCCTTGTTCAAATCTGTAAAATCCACACACATACGCCACTTTCCCGAGACTTTCTTTACTAAGACCATGTTAGATAGCCACTCCGGATAATTGACATCTCTAATGATCCTGATCTGAGGAGCTTGTCAACCTCTTTTGCAGCTGCCATATTCCTTTCTGGTGCAAAGACCCTTTTCTTTTGCTTGACTAGCTGTGCATTAGGATCTACACTGAGCCGATGAGTGATCATTTTTGGGTCTATACGCAGCATATCCTTGTGGGACCATGCAAAAATATCGCGGCTTTTCTGCAAAAAAATTGATCAATCTGCTTTTCATTGGGGGATTGAGTTTACCCTATACGAACCTGCCTTTATAGATTGCCAGGTTCCAGTTCCACCTTCTGATGGTCTTCAGTTGCCTCTCCCTGAATGAGCTTCTCCTCATCCTAGGCATATAGACTGTCTATGTGCAAATTTTGGATAGCTAGGGCCTCTCCTGCATGCCTGGTTAATAAATTGTAGCACTCCCTTACTGCCTTTTGATCCCCCTTCATCTACCCCACTCCTCCTAGGTTATGAAATTTGACTTTAAGGTGGTAAGTTGAGATTACTGCCTTCGCTTTATTCAAAGCATCTTGACCGATTATGGTATTGTAGGCGGATGGGATATCCACTACCAGGAAGTCCACCATTTGGGTGAGCTGCATACCTTCTTATCACATTGTCACTGGTAGCGCAATCTGCCCCTTCGGATAGATTGGCTCCCCTGATAACCCCATTAGGGGTGACCTCATTGGGCGAAACCTATCTCGTCCCAACTTCAGTTGGTCATATGCGCCAAGGAATAAGATGTCTGTTGAGCTTCCACTATCAATTAATATCCTTTGCATCTTAAAGTTGGTAACGATCATTCTCATCACTAACAGATCATCATGTGAGTAGCTGGTTCCCCACTCATACTCTTCTGAGAAAATTATTGGAACCTCTTCACTAGTTTTTGACATATTTGCCGACCTCTCGACTATACATACCTTCATTGGGTCTTCCCTCCGGAGCCGTCGTAAATGAGCCTTCCGATTAGAATTTGACTCACCTTCTCCTACAAACCCTCCATGGATGACCTTGATCTCTCCCAAGATTCTGTCATGGTGCCAGCCTCCGTTGCCATTATTCCTCTATTCTCTCCTGGGATGGGTTTTTCTCTGCCCTTTCTTAGCAACAAACCTCCTCAATCGCCCTTTCTGGATCAGCTCTTCTATTTGATTTTTGAGATTGAAACAATCATCTGCATTTTGATCGTGATCCCTATGAAATCGGTAGTACTTGTCTCTCGATCGTCTGTTTGGATTAGTCTTCATTTTACCCGGCCATTTTAGGTCGGGATCAGAGTGGAAATCCTCTAAAATCTGCTCAGCAGTCGCCACCAGCGGCGTGAAGTACTGATATCTGGAGGTTGATCCCCCATATATCCTCGGAGGACTCCGATAGTCTTCCCTCCTGGGCTTCTGATCCCGGCTTCCATTATCTGGCCTCCATCTCTTCTTCTTATTGGATGGAGCATTACTTTGTTGTACGGCATTGTTGGCTTCTTGAGTGACCATGGCCCTCCTGGCGCTGAGGGTTTCTTCTGCATTCATGTGCTTCTGGGGCCCTGAGCATGAGCTCGGTCATGGTCTGAGGAGGGTCCTGCATGAGATTAAACAAGAATTGTACCGACCAAAGTCCAGTGATATAAGCGTTTATTGATACTTTGTCATCGATGCTCTCGACCTGCATCATCTCCTTTGTAAAGCGAGTAGTGAAATCTCGAAGGGATTCTCCCTTGCTCTACACAATCGTTAGCACGTGGGTCGATGACTTACAATATCGTTGTCCCACTATGAAGTAGCTGAGGAAACTTTTGCTGAGCTCCTTGAAATTGTTGATGGTGCCATGCCTCAGCTTGTTGAACCACATCCTGGTATTTCCCTTCAGTGTAACAGGAAATGCTCGACACATGATTTTATCTGGTACAACTTGCAACATCATCAGATTTTTATAGGTTTCCAAATGGTCAAGGGGGTCTGTAGATCCATTAAAGGTCTCGAGAGAGGGCATTTGGAACTTGTGTGGTAAGGGTATCCGTATCACTTCTTGGGTAAATGGTGAATCTGTATTCTGAACCAACTCCTCCACCGTGGTTGGGGCTCTCGCCTTCATCTGATCCTGCAACTTGTCTATTTGCGTCTGCATGGCAACAATAACATCCTGCTCCCCCTCAATTCTTTTTGGGCATTGGTCGGTCCCTTCGTGGTGGCTCGCCCCATGGCTTGCCACGACATTACTTCTTGGGGCTTCCTCCATGTGCGCTGGCGTAGGAGGGTTTTGGACTGGGTCTGCTTCCAACCTTTTTGTCATCTGGCGGTTTTGATGCCTTTCCTCCTCAAGGACCTTAGCCACCGCCTTCATCCGTTCCTGCATTTGGTTAAACATATCACCAAGCTGCCTAGCCGAACTTAGCAGCTTTACCATCCATAGATCTATCTAGCCGAACTTATTTGTCAGACTGACCTAATTATCACCGAGTTGTCACCTGGTAGTCAGGTGGAGTATTTCTCTTATCAACTAGAAACTTCCTTTAAAAAACTTAAATATCAAAATTGGTTCATAAATTCTTTTTATAAACATGCATATTGTCGGTATTTTATTCATAAAAATTATAGCGAAACATAGCCTTAATTCTTAACACTTTGAATCTCGTGATTCTCCTTTAAAACGATACATCTGGCATTAATTATTCTTGGAAGGAAGGGCAGTATGGTAAATGGGAAAACCACGTAGTTTTCTTTTTTATATAATGCTAATTCTACAATTTAGGTGCAATGGCTCTTGCTCACTTATTTATGATATGACAGATGGGCATGAGATGTACATGTCTCTCTCTCTATCTCTCTATATTTATTTATGTTGCTTAGTTTATTTATTCAGCAAACAATACACTTGCGGAAGTAAATGAAGTTCTTTACTTTTTATGCAAAATTAAAGAACTTCAATTGAATCAAATTTGGTTTTCTTTATAATTTTTTTTGGATTACCTTGTTTTGAAATGAAGCATGAAAGGGACTTATGAACAACAAGGTTTCCAATTCAGAATTGTTCATGTTTGTTGTAATCGATGTTAGAAGACAAGTTACAATCAGTTCAATAATATGTTTTTATAAATCCATTCGGAATAGTGAATACCAATTATATGCACTACATATAGGATTTCTAAATCCAAAATTAAGGGCATAAATATTAAATCTGATAGAAAAATAGATTTGAATAGTAAGATTCGAGCAAATTGATGTTTCATGTGGAGGACCATTGCTCCTCGAACAGAAGATGAACAATATTTTTCACACGAACAATAGTGTACGTGACAAACGTTGTGTATGCACATCAACAATGAAGAATGTGCGACAAATGAGTTCAATATGATTTATTCGTCAATTCACCTGACAAAAGTGGTTGACAGATCATATATGACCAATTTGAAGATAAGTTGGAATGAAAAGTCCTAATTAAATAATGATTCGAATCAAAATTTCAAACGTTAGAAAAAAAGAATTATTAAAGTTAGTTAAATGATAATGTAAATGAAGTAAATGGAAAGATAATAAAGACCTGAAAGAGTGAGTCAAACAGTAAAAAAAGAATAGAGACATGCTAGAGAGCCCACCAAAACAATAGTTAAAGTATAATCCACTCAGTCTTTGATAAAAAAGTGGGCTCCGTAGTGGATAAAGGAATCACTATGTAAGAGAAACCAACGGTGCTATACACACCGATTGATGCACCGATCCACGCATCGATCGGTATTTCTTCCCGGGAAGAATACATTTCTTCTCGGGAAGAAATACACATTTTGGTAATTCTTCCCGGGAAGAGTTACTGATCGGTGCACGGATCGGTGCACAGATCGGTGTGTATAGCATTTTTGAAGAGAAACACTACTAGAAAACAAGTTACACAATCACTCATACTCTAATATTTTCCTCTCTTTTTTGAGTTTCATCTTGATTAGTTTTTGCGTAAGAAATACACTAACTTAATTATCGGATAGTTCTTCCTGTTGCAAAGACAGAGGGTCTTCTAATATTATTTATAAGCACAGATTAGCAAGGAGAACTAAGAAGCAACATCCAGATTGACAACTTTGATCTTTCTGGGTATTTTTAGAAAATCTCATCCGTAATTGGTGTCGTCTATGAGAAATCTTTGATTTTCTTTTTGTGATTCTCAATTCAAAGATGTTAGGACAAAATTACAAGATGCCACAAAATAAGAGGATGACGATAGAGACTAGGGGAAAGGATCTGGTGATTGTCACTCCTAGTGGCACGAAGATGTTTGACAAGGCAATTCCTCAGGGGACCAGTTCCTCATCGAAGAGTTATAGTATCAAGGGATACACTAGCACGATGATTCTTCAGAGCAGGAGTTTTCTTCGAAAACCAGGGTTAATTCACGATTAAGAACCTAGTCCCATAGAGAAGGAGATTTGGATAATATCTTGAAGGAGCGTGATCAGACAATAGAGATGATGGAGAAAGTTGTCACATCCATAAATTTTTAAGCTATTTTTAAAAAACAATTAATAAATGGGAGAAATAACTAGCAATCCATCCATAATACCCATTAGTGCATGCCAAGAAATCCATAATGAATTAATGTCCAAACCAATCCGAATAAAGTTTAAAGTTTACAAACAATATATAAAATCTAAGATAATGAAGAAAAATAAGTCTTATACAATGATACCAAAATGAAACCTCATCAATCTACCAAAATAATTTTATGACCTACTACATGCCGACATCCATGAACATCCAACTCCTTATCAAATCTGGGACTCGATACCTAAAAAAGATTATTTGAGTGAGAAGCCCACTCAAAAGATCTATATCAAAGGATGTATATAGTTGTGGTGAGTAGGTGTAGTTGTAGATAAAATAATATGAATGCATGTAGAATCACCGCTTACCGTTAGCTTTAATTTTATGAATTCCTTTCAATAATCTATATCAATCAACCTTGATGAATTCAAGGGATATCATCATTTATGATGTTATCCATTTAGTGAATATTTGAGTTTTTGCTAATTTTGTGGTAGAAGTCCATCGACTAACTACCTGTATAATTCCTTATCTTTCTCGATCTATCGAGAGGGCCTAGTCAAACCCAATTGTACAATATCGTTGATGGTATCCAACCAGGGAATGAAATTCCCAAATAAATAGCCAACCCAATTGATCCAAATTTCATTAAGCATGAATTGCTTATATTATCACAACCTTATCTCATAAATTAGGGCAAATCATTCTAACCTAAAAATTATTTTACATGTGACCCATATAATCAAATATTCCAATTAAAAATTCAATGTTCTAATTTCATCATTTTTATGTCAATTTCATATTTTAAGAATGTTGGTCACAAAACCCCAATTCGTAAAAATGAGCCGAAATCTAGGGTTTTGAGAAATTTGGGAATTCTTGAAATTATTGATAGAACTATGAAATTGAGGTGGGTAGGAGTTAGAATCCATAAAATATTGAAAAAAACTAAGTAATTTCAACCCACAACACAACTTGTGTCCCAAGATGCATAGGAAATCAATGGATGTCGAATACAAGGAGGGAGAAAGGAGAAATGTGGTAGCCAGTTTCTGCCGATAGCTTCTCTTTGTCTGTTTGACCTTCGTACGCTGGGGGTCGTATACCGGAGGTCCCTGCAAACAGATAATGGGGTGTTCCTGCTTGGCTCCTGCAACACAAGGGTTAGAACCCGCGCGGTGGGGGTTAACCAACGGGGCCTCCGATGCTTAAGTTAGAACTGGTAGGAGATGTTTAAAGCACAAAACGTAGGAGGCCGGATGGTCAGCGGTCGGAGATCCAGAAGTTGATCCGCGATCCCGTGAACAGTACCCACGGGGGGTATTTATAGGGAAATGTTGTCTCGGGGCTCACGAATGGTGAGTGGGCCGCACGTCACGGGCCTGAAGATGGGCCTGGACGGTTGGTGGATCGGGTCGAGTCGTACGGACGGGGTATTATAGTGAATTCCCCATGACAGAGATAGGAGGGGAACCCTCCGGATGAACCGGTCCGTTCGGTAAGGAATTGGGGACGGCGACTATGGCAGCCGAAGGGTACATTCTGAAGGGCATGTGTCGGTCGAAGCGCGGACCCTTCGGTGTGTTGGGGGTCGGCCAGGCCGACTCGCTGATGTTCGGTTTATGTGGTCTTATTTCTTCCAAGGG
>NMUG010004091.1:0-14155 GCA_002855965.1 Monotropa hypopitys | reverse complement strand
GTGGAGGGAAGGGGAACCTGATTTTTTAAGTTGGTTACTAGTTTTCGTTACTGAGGTTCTTAACCATTCAAAATGTTGTAATAATATCTCTAACTATGTTGGATACAGGTTCTACACTCTGCAGTTATTTGCCCTAGTTATTTGCACCAGTTCTGTACAAAATCATTTGTAGTGCAATATGTTTTGTACAAAATCATACCCATATATTTTCTATTTGATTTTTTGAAATATGATTTTTGATTGTTTGCACCAGCTTCATTCACGTTCTTGGAGGTTTGGACCAGATCCACCACAGTCTTCGATCATTCGGTACACGATTTCTTGGTCGAGAGAGGGCTTCCTCCTCCGAAGATGCCATCCTTACGCGATTTACTGTGTTGCAGTGTTTTAAACTCCTATCCATCACCATCGCCTGATTTCGAAGAGCGGAGAGTGCGATTTCAACGAGGTAAAAATGAATTACCTCTTGATTTTTTATGATTTCGAAGAGTACTATTGCTGGGTTTTTTTGATTTTTTCTGATTTTGACTCCCTTGGTTTTCCACTTCCGTCATCTCTATCATTGGCGATTTTGTCAAGGGAGTTGGGCCATTTGGTGACTATTTTTTAAAACTTCTCCACGAGTATATTGGAGAAGTTTATTTGGGGATTTTCTTATGTTTGGCTATTTTTTTCTAATTTTTTCTGATTTTGACTCCCTTGGTTTTCAACTTTTGTCATTCCTTTGTGTTTTTGCTCACGGATCGCAGGCCAAGCTAACAATCAGCACCTCATGTGAAGGAGACGGGAATTATGCAGGTGTACCTATTAGTGGGACAAGCCTCTGTAGGCTGATTTGTTGCGTCACCATCGATGGTCCACGATTTTGGCATCTGTCGCCACCAATGGCGAGAAGAACTACTACGCCGTCCTCTACATATCTCCAAGTGCTTCCTATGCCGATATCAAGAAGGCCTATCGCCATCTCGCTCTAAAGGTACTCTATGTTTATAGATGGATATATATCCATTTGATTTCTGATTTTGGAGGATTTTCCTTTACCAAAGTTGTAGATTGGCCTAAAGACAAAAAATAATCAAGCCACACTGCCTCAATCTGATTTTAGAAGAATATCGAGTTTTTCTCAATACCCATTGAGGTAGGAACTTCTCTCCTCTCTCTATATATATATATGCATAGATAACTAATGGTGTCTTGAAATCCATATTGATAAAATAAAAGGTGAGGTTTGTAAGACAAAAAATGATTTTTGAGAGAAATTTAGTTCAGAATTCATTGCCTAATACTGTGTCTTCAGACACATTGCAGTTTTTACTCAATTATTTAAATAATTTGTTTAACATGTAGTCTCGATTTTGTTAATAGTTTGTTTCTTTTGTTAATAATGTGTTAGACACGTTACGAGATGCCAAAAGTAATGTTCAAATATCGAAAATATGGATTTAGTGTCGTCACTCATCAGTGCCGAAGGCACGAATTAATACCGAAGACACTACTAACACTCGAAATATTGTCACGACTAACAAGTTGCACCGTACCTTTATGTACGGGCATTGTATTTTTGTGAATTTGAACTTTTGCATGATAGATACTAAATATTTGTATTCTAAAGTAAAGAGATTCACATAGTTTTTAATGTATTTCTTAAATACAATAAACACGTCTTTCATGAATTTTATTATTGTGAGAACAACAAGATTCTCTTAGGAATTCCATTTTTTGAATTTGAATTTCATTCGTTTGATAGATCTAAATATCTACCCTCTAAAATGAAGTGTCAAGGGTGAATTTGAACTTTATTCGCCTCGTGCCTTCAGGCACGAGTTATACCGAAAACACGGATCAATTATCATCAGTCATCAGTGTTGAAGGCACAAATCAGTACCGAAGACACTACTAACATCCGAAGTTTCATCGTAATTTTGGTTATTGTGTTGCGCTTTATATTCTATCGGCCAGTGCCGATCGAGTGTCGTCACTCATCAGTGCCGGAGGTACTCTAAAATGCCGAAGGCACGAATTAGTGTCGAAGGTACTACTAACACTCGAAGTTTCGTCGTGCCCTTAGGTATTTCGTTTCGCTTTCTATTCTGCCGCCCCGTGCTATATCGAAAATACAGATCGAGTGTCGTCACTCATCATGAGTGCCGAAGGCACTACTCACATCCAAAGTTTCATAGTACATTTAGGTATTATGTTGAGTTTTCTATTCTGTCACCTCGTGCCATCGATATGGGTTATACCGAAAACACGAATCAATTATTGTCACTCATCATGAGTGCCAAAGACACGAATCAGTGCCGAAGACACTACTAACACTCAAAGTTTCATTATACTCATAGATATTGTGTTGTGCTTTTTATTTTGTCGACACGAGCTATACCGAAAATACGGATCAAGTATTGTCACTCATCATGAATGTCGAAGGCACGAATCAAATATTATCATCGTACCCTTAGGGATTGTATTGCACTTTCTATTCTGTTGCTGTGTGTAGAGACGAAACCAATGAAGGCCCAGAGGGGGCAGGTGACCACCCTCGTGTTTTACTACATGCACACCCAATTTTACACACCCTCGTGCACACCTTGCACGGGGTCCTCACACGTGCACCAAATTGAAAATATGATCCGATAGTTAAATTTGAAATATTAGTTTTAGGTACCCTATAAAAAATCATCTCAATTGGATAAAAAATGTAATTTATGTATTTTTTTAAAGTTTAATTCGGAGTTTAGGCCTAAAACTGCGAATTAAACTTCAATAAAATGTAGAAATTACATTTTTTATCCGATTGAGTTAGGTTTTTGTAGAGTATCTAAAAATAATATTTCAAATTTAACTGTCGAAAAAAAATTTATTTGGAACCCACGTGAACCCCAAACGAATAAGTATGTAAATGGGGTGTGTAATATAGGGTGTGTCTAGCATTTTACTAATATCTTTTCTTAGATTCTTTTTTGTGCGTTTAGCCCATTGGTATGAGCTTCATACTGGGGTAATACCAGTTTCACGGGATACCCCCGTGTAATCGGTACGAGTCCTACTAGATGGAGCATAAAATGCACTAGTCTGGACTTGGCCTTCTGGGGGCGCATCCACACATGACAAACAGTAGGATATCGGAATCAGTGGGCGAGTCGCGTATTTACTGATTCTCTCGTCAGCTCTTGTAGTGGGGCGTAGCGTGGGGCCCTTAATGTTAGGGCACAACATATTTTTTTGTATATAAGTTTCTTTATGTTCTAGCTTCAAAACCAACGATTTATAGAATTAATTAATCGAAGGTTTAAAATAGTTTCTCATCACTTGTATTCAATGTACTCCTACTTTGAATGTTAATTGCGCATAATTTGATATTTTTATATATCGACCTAGAGTATTTACGAGCACCAACAATGTGATGTTGTATTTTTTTAAATTATGTGTAATAAGTGTCCTCTCTCGATCAAATTCTTGGATCCCGCGTGCCATAGGCACTTACTATCAGGGTTGTGCAAAAAATCCGGACTGACCCAAACCGACTGACCGACCCGAAAAATAGAACCCGATCCGAAAGTTTCACCATGGTACGGTAGGACCCGGGCCAACCTGGAACCACCCGCTTATTTCTTCGGGCGGGTTCGGATCTGTGGGTAAAAAATAAAATGACCCGTCTGATCGACCAAATGGCTTAGGCCCATCCCAAACCTTCACTTCTAGTGCATTTGCCTCCCAATGCAACCCAACAAAGTTACCAAATCCGACCGACCCGAAACCACGAAACCCCGAAAACCCGAAAACTCGTTAAATTTTTCACTTCGGTTTCGGGTGACCTGCGCCGGAACGCGATGTTCCACCGGTCGGGGTGTAACCCGACTCGAACCCGAACCCGAAAAATCCGACCCGTGAACATCCATACTTACTATCACTACTCCTATACAAATTAGGAAATAAACGAGAAAAAGTACCTATATCCCACCCTGGCTCTTCCCGTCCAACCTGAAACACGCACAAATGCCACACTCCTCCTCGGACCGGGTTTGGAATCAGGGCCGGCCCCAGGGTAAGCCCCCAAGCCCAGGGGCCAAAGGCAACATGGGGTAAACAAAATATTTTTTAAAAACAAATTTGTGTAAAAAAAAATTTTTAATGTATTTTTTTATGTATTTCTCTTAATAGAGGCAAAAAAATTTTTAAGATAGGGCAACCCAAATCTTAGGGCCGGCACTGTCTGTAACCTATAGTAAAATCACGAGTTCAGACCAAATTTAGGGCTTAGAGCCTGAACCATATACACGCAGAGGACACGCATTCGGAGTTCGAACCACAGAGGGAGCTATAGAAGAATGCAGTGGTCTATTGGTTGAATTCTGAAACACCGCGACTTCCGTTGAATCACCATAAATGGGTTGTGGCGGTGGGATGTTTCTGTGTTGCATAGCGGTAACAGTGTTTTCGGTACCATCACCCCACCGTCAACATTCCATGCCATGGACGCCTCCCCAATATGGATCCATCGAAATCGCCAAAGCACAGTACGCCGTCTGTCAAATCGGCGATATTTTCCGGAAAGTCGCGAAAATAGAGTTCTGTAATTGGGAATTCCTGTTTCCGATCTCAAATTCGAATCCTGTGGTCGATCGCGCAATCCATGGTGCGGCTGAGTTGATATATGGTCGAGCAGGGGCGGAGCCACCTAGTGGGGAGGTGGCAGGTGCCACCCCCATTTGGGGGAAAAAGATCAAAAAAAAAAAATAAGAAAAAATTACAAAAAAAAATTTTTTTTTCCAAAAAATACACTTAATTTGGTTATTTTTTGTAGGGGTGACACCCCGATCGAATTGTGCCATCCCCACAGGTGATTCTTGGCTCCGCCCCTGTGGTCGAGGTTGGTCGACATTGGGAGAGAACTGACAGGAGATCAAACTCTCTCTCCCTCTCCACACGCTGGTGGAGTAATACTGGGACGAGCAAGGGTCCCAACCGGCAGCCCCTCAAAACGACGTCGTTTTGAGGGGTTGGAGGGGCAGACTTGTCATTTCACACCCCAAAACGACATCGTTTTGGGGTAGCTGCCGGTTCCAGTCATATTTTTGGCTACAGCGGACTGGGTTTGGGTGGGGCACAAACGGTTAGTTGGTTACTATTAACTGTCTCAGGGATGTACTTTTTAAGTTTCCATTAGAACTGGAGAGAAACCGCTATTGGCGCCAGCTGCTTCCTATACTCGCCCCTTCAAATCAATACACTACCAGCAACTATATATTTACGCCACCTCAAACGAAGAAGACCCTCATCCTCTCTCTCTCTCTCTCTGCCAAGATTCTCATTGTTCTTAAATAGTTACTACACTCAAGAAAGCATCAAGAAAAATGTCAGAGTACAGAGTCTTTGGTTCGGACGTTCAACAAGAAGAAGAAATGAAGCAAGCAGAAGAGGTAACTGATGAATCGTCTTTGACCACCGAAGGCCAGATTTCTGGAGAAGAGAAAGCAATGGACGACTCATCTTCAAAAACTCCAATGCAGACTGATACTACTGATTATACACAAGAAGCAGCAGGACCCTCCTCAGCCACGCCACAAAGTCATCAAGATGTGGAAATACAAGGTCCTGATGAGAATGTCATCTCAAAACCAGAATCTGGGTAACCACTTTCTCTGTTTCGCCAATAATATATCAAACCAGAGTCATAGTGTTTTCTTGGAAAGAACTTGGTTCTTTCATCGTTTCACCATTTCATGCCAACAAGAAATGTAAAGCTTGAAAATTAATTGCATCTTCTTTTTGCCATTTCTTTTTTTGATAAACGATGGACCCTATTTGTTTGGTTAATTGACAGGTCTTGTTTAGTTGAGTATTGAACAATTCTAATACTCTTTAATTCTAATACTCTTTAACTGTCTAAAGGCTTTACAGCAGCCCGCTACCCAGGTGATAAAAGATAAGAAACGTTTGTTTTTTTCTCTTACTGATGAGAAAATAAGGAAAGAAAAGGAAATTGGTTTCTCATGAAATCTCACCACTTTTGGTGAGAAACAAAATTGAAGTTAGATGTGATTTGGGATTCTCACCCCCTCTTCTCCTTCTTCACTTGCTCTCTTTCTTTTTTATTTCGTCGAGCTCTTTCTGTTCATCCAGGTCTTCGGGTTCTTCGTGGACATGGCAGGAGAACAAGCTATTTGAGAGTGCTTTGGTTCAGTTCGATCTGGACACCCCTGACTGCTGGCAAAACATTGCTAGGGCAGTGGGTGGTGGCAAAACCGCTGAGGAAATTAAGAGACGCTATGATATCCTTCTTGAGGATATCAAGCTCATCGACTCAGGTGATATTACTCTTCAGAATTACCTGTCCAGTGGAGGTAGGGACAGTGCAAAAGAGGAAGAGAGGTACACATTATTTCTTCTGAAAATAAATGTTAAATACAAGAATCACATTAAAAAGCCATAACATATTCTGACTCGAAACTGTATCAAAGTTCTGTTTGTATAGTATCTTGTGTTGGGATCGTATGACTCCCACAAATAAAACACACACACTAATATTTGAGAGAAAATAAAGTATATTCACTAAGAACAAAGCTTTTACAAAACTCTCACTTCCGGCGAGTCGCCGGGATTTACACTCACTCTTCCGAGTACAATTGGAACTCAGGATGCCTCTACCCTTTATCCTAGCTCTCTATTTATACATGAATTGTAAGAAATCTGGTCCAATTTGAGTTCTATGCTTTGTCAACAATGGTGGCTGGTCAATGGCCGGTGGTCAAATTTTCCGGCCACCTGAGGTCATGGCTGATGTGTACCCTCTTCTAGAAGTGTAGCTTGAGCTCATGGCTGAGCTCAGGTGTGAATACAACAAATCTCCCCCTTCATGCCTGAGCTCAGTCTTCACCATCATCCCTGACATTTCTCTGCAACTCTCGTGTTTCTCCTTTGGAAGTGACTTTGTCATCATATCTGTTACATTGTTGTCAGTATGGATTTTTTGTCAACTCCAGCTTCTTACTGTTCAGAGTATCTCTGATCCAGTGATAGCGCACATCTATATGCTTAGACCTTGAATGAAAACTTGCATTCTTGCTGAGATGGATAGCACTTTGACTGTCGCAATTGAGAACATATCTTTCTTGCTTCAGTCCTAGTTCCTCAAGGAACCTCTTCATCCATAGCATCTCCTTACATGCTTCCGTTGCTGCGATAAACTCCGCTTCTGTCGTGGACAGGGCAACACACTTCTGTAATCTAGACTGCCAGGACACTGCTCCCCCACCATAAGTGATCAGGTATCCCGATATGGATTTTCTACTATCAGAATCTCCAGCCATATCGGAATCTGTGTAGCCCATTAGCGTAGGCTGGTTATTCCCAAAGCAAAGACATACTTGGGAAGTTCCTCTGAGGTACCTGAGAATCCACTTTACGGCTGCCCAATGCTCTCTCCCAGGATTGGAAAGAAACCTGCTTCTAAGTAAGACAAGATACACAGTAGGCTTTTTAGTCTTGTCGCGGAATATGCTATGGTCATATCACTCGTAACAAGTTCTTACATGCATCGTGCATCGTTAACATATCGTTTTAACATATCATGGTTTTAAAAAACACTCGTGTCACCTATGGTCCGAAAATGTTGGACCTTTGATCAATGGCATAATCGCGTAACTTATTGCGGGGACTCACCGTTAATAAGGCAATTAGAATCATGGTTAAACTTTATTCTGCTTACAAAATCCATCAACGTCAATAGGCTTTTCCTTATATAAATGAACTTTAAACTCAGGGGCGGATCCAGGGGGTCCGGTGGGGGCCCGGGTCCCCCCCAAATTTTAAAACAAAAACCAAAAAAAAAAATTTTAGTGATTTTTTATATTAAAATTTTTTTTGTAAGGATTTTTTAAAGGTAATAGTTAAAAAATTGCTTCCCCGGCCCCCGGTCCCCGGCCCCTCCCGATGTCCAATCCTGGGTCCGCCACTATTTAAACTTTATTCCATGTGGGTTTCTTGGAAGAACTTGGTTCTTTCATGTAAATCCTTGCCTCCAACGTTGAACATTTTAGCATTTAATTGATTTGTCGTTTAGGCCTGGATCTAATTTGTATAAGTTTTCAATTGCCACTGTCAGACTGACTTATTCTTGTCTTTCTTGGTATAGTTCGGTTCTTTGTTTCTTGAAATATCATGCCAATAGGTAATAAAAAGGTTTTAAATGTCATACAGTCGCGTTTTATCTGTTTTTTCCCTAATAAACTAGAGAACACCGTAATTATTTTTAGTTAATTGGACAGTAGTCATTTTTTATGTTTCATTGATCTTGGACTTCTTGTTTAAGGCTTTAATGTAAGTTGTATAGTCTTGCAATTGCCATGATCAGACTGACTTAATATTTTACTTGGTTCTCTCCCTTTGCAGGGACTCATCTAGAATTGGGAGGCCTGGAAAGGAAGCGGTACAAGAAGACATGGTTGCTATTAATCCAATCTCTCACTCACCTTCAGCCAAAGTCGATGTATTCACGACGAAGAAATTCCTTTTTAAGATGCGGGTGACCCCTAGAGATGTTGTGCATGGAAGGCTCTTTATTCCTGTGGAATTAGTATTGCACCATTTCCCTCCTCCACCGGCAATACATCAAACTTGTGAGGAGAAGATAAAAATTTTCAACATCCAAAACCTCCATTGGTCCATGACATACACGTACGATCGTGGGGAATGTGTCTTCGTCATAAGCAGGGAGTGGAAGGAGTTTTCAGACATGCATAATTTGGAAGCCAATGATGTGCTTTACTTCTACAGGCCTTTCCCGCTAGCGCAAGAAAATCATTACCTGATCATAGTTTTCAAAAGACATCAGGAACCCAATACTGTTCCTCAATTCGAGCAGGAGAATTACCTGTTTCAGAAGAAATTGGACGACACGGATATAAATTTCATGCTGTGTCTTCCTAGGAAAGAAGTGAACAAGCATTTCCCAGCTGTTAGGATCCCTTGTGAATCTCATTGGCAGGAGAGACTTTATTTTACGGATGCTCTCAACAAGGACTGGTGCATGAATATCATGTTCTACGATCAAAACTACCTGTTTGTTAATGGATGGAAGGAATTTGTGGAGGGGCACAAGTTGGAAATTATGGATGTGCTTAGGTTCTACGAACCCATCCGACCTTTTGACTCGCGACACTTTCTCATTCAGCATGTGAAACGAGGTGAGGAGGCTGAGACTAGTGACCCGAGTCAACCTGGTACTGGTAGTGCAGGACACGATGGCAGTGGGGATGATAAAGGAAGCGAAAAACAGCAAGGCAAAAGTGGAAGATGGAGGAGTCACGCTGGTGGCTGCACGGGAAAAAAATTTTCTACCGGACGTTGCTGTATGACCTGAAAACAGTGATGATTGGTGTCATCAAATGAAGATGAAACTCTCCCTAGTAAATTCTTCTAAGTAGGCAGTAGTAGGAAGAAAGGAAAATTCATTTGTTAGATATGTGAATAAAGGACATTTGCTTGTGAAATCCTCATAATACACATTGGGTGATCAGTGTTTACTGATATTTCCTTCTGCATGGTGTCTAGATTGTGTAAAAAAGGATTCAAGGACCTGAATCACCTTAACTACTGCATGCCCTAAGCCAGAAATACAAAGACTTCACTGTAGTCTAGGTTTTTGACCATGAAATCAAGAAAAAGAAAAGAAATCAAATTAAGTAGCACTGGGAACTGAAAAAGGGCAAAAAAATTTGGCTATTTTGTTCTCTCGGATTTCATGGGCATGAAATGTATGATGCAGGATTAATGGAATAGCAATGCAACATAACTATTAACTCTAAGCTGTTATTGAATCTCGAAATCTCTAGATGAGGGATTCTTTATAGCGTTACGAACCGAGACCATAGACGCGTAGTCCTCGCCGTGCTCATCGACATTAGTGAATGGGATTTCTCCCAAATCCTAGGGGAATACCTTCAACAATTAGAGAGGAGGGGGGATGAGAAATTGAAAAACATATATATATAGAGAGAGGGACTTACGTGAGAGGTAGAGAGAGAGTCACATGATGAAGAATGAGGGTTTTTCTCTCAGATTGGGTATATATACAGATCCCAAGTGAAAAGACCAAAATGCCCTTAATGAGCATAAAAAGTCTGTCAGAAGACTCTGTGCACATGTGCAACAAAACCGTGCACCAGTGCAAAGGCACCAAAAATACTTCTCAGGAACTCTTTGCATCGGTGCACCAAACGGTGCAGCTGACCAAATTTCCAACCGAACCACTTTGCATTGGTGCACCAACCGGTGCAGCTGACCAAATTTCCAACCGAACCACTTTGCACTGGTGCACCAAACGGTGCAACTAGGCAAAGTGTCCGGCAGAACCACCTTGCACCGATGTACCAACCGGTGCAGCTGGGCAGAGCCACTTTGCACCGGTGCACCAACCGGTGCACAGGCACCAAATTCTGCTTTCAAGTCCAACTTCATCTCGGGCCATTCCGAGACACTCCGAACCGATCCCAGACTCTCGGGAACCAATTAAACTCACTACAAAACATCATTGGACTCAATCAGAGATGGATATTTGAGATGCAGAGTCATCAAACAAATTCTAAACCTTAGAACAATAATCCAAAAGAACTTGAAACGTTAATTAGAGGCAAATGGCCCTATGAACTTCAACCGAAGATCAATTTATTTGATTTAAACAATGAATTTATTTCCGGAATTTTCTTATGAAAATACGAGTCGTGACATCTCATACCCCTTAAAGAAATTTCATTCTCGAAATAATTTAAGAGAGGAGAAAGGATGAAACATTAGACCAAACGCAACTATCGAGACCGAAAGAACCACACTACTCAATATTCGAATTGGAAATCAAAACTCGTCTCTACTCAAGATTATACAAGAGTTGGTTTCCAAGCGGCGCGTTACAATTTTCAATAAGGGTGATTGGGTTTGATACGGTTTTTCGGATACTCGTCGGACACACAGTCAAGCATAGATACATTCTCTCTTTAACATCTAACGGTTCATTCGCAATTTGCACGATGCAAGGGTAAGCTTCACAATCCACATGTTAATGAACATACCAAAGTTACACCGATACACCGATATGTCAAGGACACGTCGATATGCCAAGGATACGCCGATACGCCCATACGCCAAGGACATATCGATATGTCGATACGCCAAGGACATGCTGATATACCGATACGCTAAGGACACATCGATACGCTGATACGCCAAGGACATGCCAATATGTCGATACGGCTTCAAAGCTGTTTGCGTGAATGTTTGTGGAATTATAACTAACGAGAATACATCATCATACTGGCACCCCCGAGCTAACCGAAAATAAATGCAACATATGAACATGCTCCAAATTCCTCGAGCCAAAGAATACACCACACCAAATGCACACATCCTAGTGCGGTAACCGTATGACCTTGGTGATTTGTTTTGAGATGCCCCGACCGGTAGCTCTTCTCAAACCATTTCACACACGCCAAATGTATACCACACAACCAAGAAATACTCATATACACACAAAAAAACATGCATATGCTAAGCCCAAGCAACACTGTATAACATCAAACTCACACCAAATCTAAACGCCAACAGGCATTCGCACCCAAATTTCCCACGACTAATCGAACATACATTTCTTGGTTCCACAAACCTCTTGCCAATGATCACGCACGCTCAATGCCAAAGCATAACCGATGAGAATGGATATTCTCTTATTTGACTAGAGTTTCGCACCCAAAAATGGAACTACTAATATTCAAGCCAAAGATGCAGCATCGATAAAGGGATAAGCACAAGGACACAAAATCCTTCGAACAAGGGAAATTTCTATCGGAATCGAAAATAAGACAATGTCAATAAATGTCACCCAACTAGAAGGTCTGAATAAAACAACACACTACATGGGTGATCCGAAACCTGAAATGTAACTCAAACAAGATATCACAAGGAACTTGAAAAATTCCACAACATGCATCAAACAAGACGCAAGTCAAAGAAATGCCATCCATGAATCAACAAGTCTTACAATATACATTAAACGAAATACAACTCAGATGAATGCTATTAATGAGTCAACAAGCTCCACAACGAGTCGTAAGAAAAGTACAACAAGAGCAACGAGTACAAGAAGGGCATCGATCCAATTCCAAAGAACACCAACAAGAGGAACGCTAGATCATGACTCCGCTTCCTCACAACAAATGGTCGAATGAAATTTGCGAACCGAATTCAACCTTCCATACTTAAAACCCTCCTAGCCAAGCGACTTGGTCACAAGACGGGACAAGATTCGAAAATAGGAAATAATTTATGAGACAGCTCACCCCGCATCGAGATCTTCAGAAATTTTCTTCTTACTTTTACAACCGCACTCCATCGTACGCTAGTTATTCTAAAAGTTGACGCACAGAAAAGCATGCTAAGTCCATCACTAACAGTTTTGAAGGCATCAAAGATCTAATGGATCTCAATGAGCCAAGGGTTGGCCTCAATCGGATCGTCTAACGAGGAAACTACGGAGACAAACACGGCACGCACACACAAATTCATCAATCGACTAGATCATCGAACACAAAATGGATCTAAGACCAACACACGACCATCGAATATAGGACTCCAAATGGTCAACTTGACCACTCCTAGCATAATATAAAACATCGAACAAATGATGAATGCAATGAATGAAGACAAAAAGGGGAGGCATAACCACAACAAGGCAACCGAATTGCCACACAAGAACGACACTCATATTCGTGTGCATGTAGTGCACTGTTGCACCATGCCATGGTGCAATAGTGCGCTACATGCACACGAATATGACAACAACCTAATGTAATGACTACGAGAAACCCATAGAGACTAAGTGTCTCTCCACGGTTCCAAGGTAATCTAACCGAAAGCTCTGATACCAAGTTGTCACGCCCTGAATTTTCAAACCATTTTTTGATATCGTTAAAATGGATAATAATTAAATTGGGGAGAGCCACTTGCTATACATAAGCTAAATAGTAAAGATAACCAGACATTGTACAACATGATACAAGAGAGATACAAGAAGTACAAGTATAAGTAAACAAGTACACTGGTAACTATAACTGATACAACTGAGATGAAATACAATGGTACAAGAAATGTAACTGAAATAAGAATGGCAAAGCTCCCAAGAAAGTCCGGCAGTTGACTCGAAATCCAATCAACAAAGCCTCTTATCCCTGCAACACTAGGGGAAAGGGGAAGAGGGTCTGAGCGTTCCACGTGCTTAGTGAGAAAAACCACTACTACTACTATGCATGCATATGGAGAGTGTGTGCACAACTGTCCACAAGCAAAGTATACAAGAACAGGAAAGAACCCAAGCACCTAGCTTGACCGAAACTCCTCAAGGAACACTAAACTCGAATATACGACCGACAGTGGATAATGACTCACGTCCTCAGTATCAAATGCACATATTACTAAAGTCTCCAAGACTCAACTAAAATAGACTATCAACCGAACACAACACCTTACCTTCTCTACTAGAACTAGACCATCCCAAGGTTCTACTAGAAGGGACAAAGATTTACTTACCAAGATACCACTCACTAATATACCACACGTTCCTTTCCAATCTTAGGTATTGTTATGGATTCGGGTTCAAGTACCACTTTGAGATATTTAGACGATTCAAGTAAATTTGCATGTTCTTGTTGCGCATTCTATTCATATCTTCCGAAGTGTTTCCAAAATATTGCAATAGGCATAAATCCAAGAATCCCATCATAAGTCCATTCTTAATTTGCTCTTTCATTTTCTTGCACTGTATTTGAAATTCGTTCCATAGAGTTGTTACATGGATAAATCCAAGAATCCCATCATAAGTCTATTCTTGATTTACCCTATTCTTTTCCTTTTTATCATATTCGAGGATCGTATCATATTTGAGTGGGTCCGGTATAGTGGCTCATCAACTCACTATCCTTTCTGTTTAGAGTAAAACTCACAACATCTCAAAATCTATGCAAAGGTAACTCACAATTATTTAACTAACTATCGGGTCCGTTACGTGGACAACACGAGATATACTTTTATCCCTGCCTCAAAAGGAGAAAGAGACATGCGGCTATACTAGACCGTCGGAATCAATTTTTTTTTAATTTTTTTTGTAAGA
>NMUG010004090.1:0-14160 GCA_002855965.1 Monotropa hypopitys | reverse complement strand
GCTTAAAGTTAACTGAGGGACATAAAATACATCAGGGATAGATAGTAAAGATGAAGTACTCGCCAGAATAGATCCAATATAATTAACATGAATGGGAGAGCCATTTGCAATGACAATACTAATAGGAGAAGTGGGATTAACACAGTGGTTAAGGAGGGACAGATCAAGATTCATATGATGAAATGATCCAGAGTCAAAGATCCAAGTAGTGGGTAGAATACCTTTGGCAGAAGAGCCATACAAACCTAATTGAGTGGTAGTCATAACAGAAGCTTAGGAAGAGACCTAAGGATAGCTGCCATAAAGGCCTTGAACTGTTGATATTCGTCAAACATTGGGGATGGTGGAATATTGCTGGAGGTTGGAGCTGCCATAGCAGAAGGAGAGCGATAATGTTGTTGTGGGGCCTTGGATGCTGGAGAGGAAGTCGAATGATTGTGTCCCTTGTGCTTATTTGGGCATGCATGTTTCCAATGGCCCTTCTCGTGACAATAATTGCACTCATCCACAGCAATGTGGGGCTTCGGTTTGCTCGTATTCTGGATGAGGTAGGATGCAGAAGTTGTCAAGACAGGTGTTGGAGGCTGATTGGATGGAGTAGGTTGAATAGAAAAGGCAGACTATGCAGAAGAGGAATTGTTGGTTGCTTTGAACCTTGTTTCCTCAACAATAAGTTCGTGGACAGTCTCATCAACTGATGGTAAGGGAGTGCGATGCAGGATCGCTCCATGAAGAGACTCAATTTGGCCTCAGAGGGCCATAAGAAACTGAATTCGTCTTTGTTTTTCATGATACCCCACATAAGTGGCATTGAACTGTAAGGTATTGGGTTCCATAAGAGCCAATTGATCACAGTAGGTTGTCATCTCATTATAGAATTCCTATATAGACTTATCACCCTGCAGAGCATTGCGAATAGACATCTCAAGTTCATATTACTTTGCAAAGTTAGACTGGAGATAACATACTCTTTAAATAATCATATACTGCTTTTGATGTATCATATTTTGAGAAGTTCATACCAAGACTGGGCACTGAAGAATTATGAAACCAGATCAGAATCTTGGCATCATCTCTCTCCTATGTGGTTAAGGCAATTGCATAATCTTTGGCAGTTTCATCAGACGGTTTGACGGTGATACCGGTTACATGTCCCCACAAACTTTGACCAGTGACAATTTTTCATAACATATGCCTAATAGGAATAGTTGGAACCTTTGAGAATAATGCTAATACCATTGGCTTTATCTCCTGACATGGTAAAATGTCACAGATTTATGCGAAGGGAGGACTGAGAGGGCCCTAAAGTGGGATGTGGGACGATCGAGAGGGCCTTGAGATCTGGTGTGACTGATTGAGAAATCATACAGATGAGAGAGAACATATAAGAGAAAAAAAGGTTGTTGTGACAGAGAACATATCAGAGAAAACATGTTGCTGGAGTGCTGGGATTTGTCGTCAGAGGTCGATGAGGGTCGCAGGAGGATGGTGTGGGTCGCAATAAACTGAACTTGTATTTTCTTGATGAAGAATGTGATTACAAATGGAGATTAAATAGCCACACAATGAATCAAAAACTACCACAATTCCCTAATCAAATCCCTAAACTTATGCTAGTCAAATCCTAATCAAATCATAATCAAATCCGTAGATTACATGATATTACCTAATATATACAAAAAGGTATTTTACAAAAAGGTACTTTTACAGTAACTTCCTAAAAGTTGACGGGGGAGGAGAGCCACTCAACTTTAGGCCACAACAATCTTGTAGACTTTTATCAATATATGAAGTGGTTTTGGATTTCTTTTCTTTTTTGTATTAGGTCTTGTTAGAATGGTTGTTAGAATAGTAGTATTGGGGTTTTTTGTCCCACGTAGCTTATAGGAAGCTATGTATCGTCTCTCGATTATATAAATAAACTACTCATGTGTTAGGGTTCATTAACACCTTATACACTTTCTCTCTCTCTCCCAAATAACATGGTATCAAAGCCACTAATATTTGTACCCTGGTCCTATAATCATCACTCTTTTTTCCTAACCAAACCCTAATGAACTCCTAATGACAACCAAACCCTAATCTGCAGCAGCCACCCTAACCAAACCCTATTCCATCACCATTGCTCCTGCAGTCAACCATCGACATATCGCCCTACCATCTCCATCGCCATATCACCCCATCATCACCATTAGTACATCCGATATTGTCACCAATAACCTTCCCCGCTATCGTACTCGCCAACCATCGTCATCACCAAATGTCGGCCCTCATGATCATCATTATACTCATAGTTCCACCACTCATTGCTATCAGCATCGCCTATACAGTCTTCGATAACCTCTAGTGACCTTCATCAGGGTCTCGCCGTGCTCCGTCGACCCTTGTTGAGCCTCACCCTGCTCCGACGATCTCTGTCAGACTATCTCCTTGTTGAAACAACCTTTGGTGATCTTCTCTAGGGTCTCATCATGCTCCGACGACCCTTGTTAAGCCTCGTCCTGCTCCGACGATATCCGGCGACCTCTGTGAGAGTCATATTTCTCTCCGGCGACTCTCCTTGAGTCTTCACTAGTGATCACAGGAGGTATTTTGTCTTCCTTATTCCTGTTGGTCCATTGATCGATATGTTTTGAGTTCTCCGGGATAATGGCCTATTGTTGTTATGTGTTGCTGAGTTTGAGGGGCCGCTGGCTACTGTGTCTACTGTGATGTATTTGGCTACTTGTTGGTAGAATATTGGTGGTTCTCGTTGTTGCTGCTCGCGGTTGTTGGTTACGGGATGTTGTTGATAACTGGTGTAATACTCATTCCATTTAATTTCCATTAAATGATTTATTAAAGGTGTTTGCGTATTTATTTTAATAAAATAGTTTCATGGTTACATATGTTAGTATGCATACGGTGAAGGCAAGGTGTAAAGGTTTCTATATCATAATTGATCGTGAATCGGGGAATATGATTGATTGTGCTTCATGATTCCACTTTATTTGGAAGTCATGTGTTCTCATGGTTGTTTGAGGTCAATAGTATAGATTGAGGGAATCGAACCCTTAGAGTATTACGGAAAGATAGAACCCTTGAAGTTATGGTTTGGTGTTTATAGTCTTGAATACTTGAGAAATTGTTCGAGAGTCTTAGGAGGGGCTTAGGAAGGTCGTGACTTGAGGTGATGACGACTTTTGATGATTTAAAATGGTGATGTAAATGTTTGGGGTTTAAATGTTATATGAAGCCTAACTCATTGGAAGTTGATTAAGAAGGTTTTAAGTGTTTAAGGTTAGGTGTAGGATTTCTTGTAAGCGATTTGAAGGTGTTTTGGGTAGAGTTCCTAATGCCATTTGGTGTCTAAATTGATGGGGAATGTTTGATGTAGAGTTTAGGGTGAAAGGAAGTGAATGAGATTGAATTCGGGCCATTTCTGGGATTCTCGTCCGGACCAAGGAGAATGGTCGTCCGGACGAGCTTGACCGAAACATGTTTTGGCACAGCAATGCTGCTTGTCCGAACCAAGGAAGTGGTCGTCCGAACGAGGGTAGCAGAGACCCACTGTTTAGGATTGCAGTATGGTTGTCCGGACAAAGGTATTTGGTCGTCCGGACGAGGCGTTCGTCCGGACGAAGAATTGGCTCGTCGAGACGAAGGTGTCGGTCTGTGTGCGAAAAATTAAGGGCAAAATGGTATTTTTGGCCCCAATTTGTTTTGAAACCCTTTTATGTGTGTATTAGGGTTAGGAGGGCTCATTTAGCCTCCATTGTTCCAACCTTTAGAGAGAGAGGGAAGAAGAGAAGGAAACCTCTTGGATCTTGGCGATTTGGAGACCCAGGAGCGATCCGAAGACAGATTTGGAACACTTGAAGCAAGAGGATCGTCCTACAAGGTAAAGATTCATCAAATTCGTAATTTATTTTTGGGGGATTTGGTAGATCTCATTTTGAATCATCCTAGTGGGTGGATATGGGTGTAAAACCTTGATATGGTGGGTGGTTTGGTGTCATATTCGTATGTGGGTAGTTATGGTGTTGGTGTTTTGGGGATGTAATCTTAGGAAGATTTGTATGGTGGTTTAATTGTCTCATATAGGTCGTATGAGGATGCATTTGGGTGTGAGATGTGCATATCGTCATTGGTTGCAAGTATTCGAATGGATTGACATGTCAATCGATTTATTGAACATGTGGGTGTGTGAGTACATCGATTTACCATGTAGTCGTCGTAGTGGGGTGTGGGCGATTATGGCATCGTAAGTTCGACCATATTAAGGTCACGGGAATTGTTTATCAAACCTTAATTGTATGTGTTGGTTATTGTACCGTCACTGAATAATCTAGTTGGTACAGGTAGGAGGATTTGCGCCTTCAGATGCTCCGAGGAGTAGCATCGGCGTTGTCCTTACGGTAATTCCGGTGAGTTTGCTAGATATGAATTTGTGTTATACTATATGTGTATGTGTGTGTACCTCCTAAAAGACTTACTCGTTAGAAAAATGACGCATATGTGATTCATGGTAAAAAGGTGTGTAGAATCAAGGTGTGTGTTTGTAGTAAATATACATGGAAGGCGATAACTTATAATCATGTAATTCAAGGTGAACAAGCATGTGAGTCAAGGTGTGTGCATGTATCCTCGGAAGTACGGACACGCCTTCGGGGTACCCGTATACGTGTCGGACACTCCGGAGACACGGACACGTCGGGGACATGATAAAAAATGTATGGGACACGCCATTTGGCGTGTCCTATAATTTATTATTTAATTTTGGAGCAGGACATGCCGGGGACACGCCGGGGGCCAAAACTACATTTTTTAAATAACTTCGGGGGTAATTTTGTAATAGCATATAAATTTTGGGTTTAAAGGTTATATATTATAATATATTTACTTAAAAACAAAATAACCCTCTTCTCGATCATGACACGCACGCCTCTCCCTCTCTTGGCACGCCTCTCCCTCTCTCGAATAGAACTTCTCTCGATCAGAACACAACACAGAACACGCCTCTCCCTCTTTCGATCAACACAGAACGGTAATCTCTCTACTCTCTCCCGCATCTCTGATTCGTTTCTCTCTCTCTCTCTCTCGCATCTCTGATTCATTTATATCTCTCGATCAACTATGTGTGTGTGGATCATTGTGTATGTATATGTGTGTGTGGATCGTTGTGTGTGTTTGCCTCTCGCCTCTCTCTCAATCAGATGTGTGTGTGTGCCTCTCGCCTCTCTCTCAATCAGCTATGTGTGTGTGCCTCTCGCCCGATCAACTGTGTTTGTGTGTGTAGATCGTTGTGTGTGTGCCTTTTGCCTCTCTCTCTCGATTAGCTGTGTGTGTGTGTGTCTCTCTCTCGATCAACTGTGTGTGTAGATCACTGTGTGTGGATTGCAGTCATATTATTAGTAGTGTTGTATAACTTAGTGTGTATCATATTTTGTACACAGGATCGAGATGTCTTCTTCAACGGGAGCTAGTAGCGTACATCAACCTTCGTTCGGGGAAAATGATTTAGCACTTTGGAAATTTGTAACTAGATTAAAAAAAAGTTGTGAAAATGGGGGAAATTTTAAATGGAAATGCAATTTTTGTGGTGAACAAAAAATGGTTCTTATACAAGGGTAAAGGCTCACTTATTGAAAATTAGGGAGGGGGGATTGGAGTGCGTTTGAAAGTAACAAGTAGAGACATTGTAGATTTCAATAGATTGATAGAAGAAGAGAGTATGAAAGCAAAACAATCCAAGCCAAAAAGAGTTCCATTACCTCATTCTAGTGCATCTTTTACGGGCACAAGTTCCAATCAAGTGCAAGAAGGCTTGAGATCAAAAAAAAGGAAGGGAAGCATTTGTGAAAATGACAATGTGATCATTAAATGTTGTAATGTTGGGGCTCGGGAGCAATTGCATATTGAGATTGCACGAATGTTTTACTCCGGGGGATTAGATTTCAACTTGGCAAGAAATCCTTATTAGGTTAGCTCATATACTTATGCCGCGAATAACAACATACCGGGATACTTATCGTCGGGTTACAACTTGTTGAGAACCACATTGCTTCGAAAAGAAAGGGCAAACATCGAGTGTTTGTTAGATCCAATTAGAGGTACATGGAAGGAGAAGGGATTGACAATTGCGAGCGATGGTTGGAGTGATTCATAAAAAGGACATTTGATCAACTTCGTGGCGGTAACCGGAGGCTTACCTATGTTTCTCAAGGCGGTTGATTGTTCGGGGGAAATCAAGGACAAACACTTCATTGCTTCTTTGATGAAAGAGGTGATTATAGAGGTTGAGACAAAAAATGTGATTCAAATCTTAACGGATAATCCTCCTAATTGTAAGGCGGCCGGACAAATCATTGAAGCACAATATCCTCATATTTTTTGGACTCCTTGTGTTGTGCACACACTAAATCTTACTTTGAAGAACATTTGTGCCGCAAAGAACGTTGAGAAAAATGCGCTTGTTTATGATGAATGTATAGCATAGTCACCGCCGATGTAATCCTCATTAAGAACTTCATAATGAATCACTCCATGAGGTTAGCTATTTTCAATGAGTTTGTTTCATTGAAGTTACTTTCGATTGTGGAGACTCGTTTTGCTTCCTCTATTGTGATGCTCAAGAGGTTTAAGCTCATTAAGCAAGGTCTTCAATTGATGGTGATTAGAAGTCAATGGAATGCTATTAGGGAAGAGACCGAGGCTTCATTTGTTAGAGAGATGTTAAACGAAGAGTGGAGGGATAAGGTGGACCATATATTATCCTTCCCTTCACCCATTTATGACATGCTTAGAGAATGTGACACGGATGGACTTTTATAATGTTGTTCATAAAATTCTAGTGGATAGGTGGAACAAGAACAATACACCCCTTCATTGCTTGGAACATGCACTAAATCCAAGGTAATTATATAATTATTACCTTTCTATTAATTTAGTATTTAGATGATTCTCTTCTCAATTATTTATTTTCTTTGCAATCTAGGTACTATAGTGACATATGGCTTGAAGAGGATCCCAAGCGAGTACCTCCACACAAGGATGAGAATGTCACTAATGAGAGGGAAAAAATGCTTGAAAAGGTATTTTGATGATTCCATAATGCGTACCAAGGAAAATGTGGAGTATGCTATGTTCTCAACCAAAGAAGGACCATTTGCCGATGTTGATTCTATTAAAGATAAATGGAATGTAGATCCTCAGAGTTGGTGGGTTATTCATGGAGCATCCGCTCCAATTCTTCAAAGTTTGGCCTTGAAGATTCTTACTCAACATTCCTCTTCTTCATGTTGTGAGATAAATTGGAGTACGTACACCTTCATCCATTCATTGAAAAGGAACAAAATGACACCTCAACGTGCGGAGGACTTGTTGTACATTCATTCCAACCTTCGTCTTTTATCAAGGAGAAGTTCACAATATAGTCAAGGAGAGACTAAAATGTGGGATATTGCGGGAGATCAAATTGGCTCCCTTGATGACACTGGGATGCTTGAGGTTGTGAACCTCTCACTTGACGAACCCGAGATGGAGGTGGTAGTAATTACGGATGATGGAGATGATCAAGCCCTACCTAGTGATGACAAATGATTAGGTTTTTTTGCCTGATTTTATGTTTTTTGCCACTGCATAAGTTTTTTTCCTGGCATGCAAGTGTTATTGTGATGTATCAGACTCTAATTAATTTGGATACAAAGTTTAGTTTGGTGCAATTACAGTAACTAGAGGTATGCCTATGGTCAAGATACAGTAGTTCTGCCACAATACTAACTTTGCTAACTTTGATATTAAGTAGGACACGTTTTTGTTGGATGATTGGAAGGCCAATGATCTATGTTGTTACCTATCAATATAGTTCTGCCACAATACTAGTTCCGCCAGACGTTTATACAGTAGTTCTGCCAGACTGCCATTAATACTAACTTTGCTATTATGTAGTTTTCTTCAATGCTAGATCGAATAATTATCTAAATCTAAGTGCTGAACTTGGCTGAAAACCAGTTTCTTCATCAGATTATATGTCTGGGTAAGTAGTTCTTAGTTGAATCGAATGTTATTCTACTGCACTTACATGTGACAAGGAAAAAAACTCTCAAGTTAGATGAAATTCCTTATGTGTCCATCTGTATCCTGATCCTGTCAACAGGACCATCCATCACAATTCTCTTTGTAATGCACTTGACAAATGTCTTCATTTTTTTTTTTCTTCAATTTTCTCCTCCATCTATTAGTCTAACAAAGAAAAGTGTAGGATGAAAAACATTCATTTGCTATTTCAGTTGTAGCATGGAGTATATGTTAACTATCCCTTTATCTCATTTGTAGTATTATTATTCTACATGGACCTCCTCGGACAGGGAAAACGTCTTTGTGCAAAGCATTGGCTCAGAAACTATCTATTCGCTTTAGCTCCAGGTTCTTTAAATTCTTTTTTTTTTTTTGTTCATTCATCAATTGTTCGTTCGTTAAATTAATGTAATTTTTAAAAATACATTTTCTATATAAATAATAAAAAAATTATGTGTCCTTGTCGTGTCCGTGTCCGTGTCTCCATTTTTTTAAAATATCCGTATCCCGTGTCCGTATCCGTGTCCGTATCCGTGTTCGTGTCCGTGCTTCATAGCATGTATCAATATTCGTGGAAGGTGTTGATCGTTAATTACGAGATTCATGATGGAAAATAGATAACATAAGGTGTGCATGGGTGTGTATATGTGCATGTGTTGATTTACCACTAGAGTTGATATTTTGATAATTGTTAACTACATATGAAAACGGGTGAATTACGGTGTTGATCTTAAAAATCAAGACATAATGATACGAACAGTGTGTGGTATGTGGTGTTTCATCTTCGGTATGTGATTATCCATAATCAATTGTATAAAGGTGGTCTTCCGACATATAATATCTAAAGGTGGCATTACGGCATATATAAAGGTGGTCTTCGGACATATGTAAAGGTGGCCAGTTTGGGCTTATGTATATATAAAGGTGGCCAATTTGGGCTTAAATCGGCAAACTGCAAGAGGTGTGTGGTACGCCCTAATGTGAAGTTGGCCTTCGGACATATATGTATAAAAGTGGCCTTACTGCAAACATATAAAGGTGTGTATATACATAAAGGTCACCTTATGTCAAACGTATAAAGGTGGCCTTACGGCATATGTATGTGTGTTAAAGGTGTGTATGAATCGGAAATTACGGTGTTAAACCATAAGTGGTGTCGTTTAAGGCCTTATGTGAATAAGTTGTATGGGTACAGGTTGAGTGTGATGAAAGTATGTATAAGAATGGAAAATAGTCCAAGTTGCATAAATGTGTGTTAAATGGTAAAGGTGTATATGGCATTATATACAGGCCCGTGTGTGTGAGTTTGCGTGGTTGAATGTATCATTAAAGACTTCAAGGTGTAAACATTAAAGAAGTAAAGTGACGTATGTACTTGATACTTAAGTGTAATGGGTGGTGTATTCACATTATACAGATGGTTTTCTAAGCATAAAGCTATAATCCAATTGTTTGGTGTGAGTTACGCATGGTGTGTGTTGAAACAAGAAAAGACATTGAATATGTTAAAAGATGATATTGGCAAGATGGTGCATATCGGTAACTGTGAAAGTAATTAAGGTGTTTTCTAATTCGGGTTTATTTCTGTGGTTCTCTTGTTTACTTCAAATATTTCTCTGTTGCGGTAGAATTTGTTAGTCATATGTATGATCGTTCATATCTAATAAATTCCTAGATTTCTCTGCCTTGTTGTTTCCTTTTACTGCTTGGAAATCCAAGTTGATGAGGCTTGAGTTGGATCCACTACAGTTGCTTGGAGTTTTTGGCTATGCTTGGTTGAAGTTAGTAGCCGAGTTGACAGGTGGTTGGTGGCTAGTTCTATTCTAGTCTTATTTGGGTTGTAGTTGCTTCTTTTAAGTTAGATGTATGTCTTGTCGAGAGTTTCTCGTTTATGGGGAATTGGTTATTGTATTTAGTCTTCCGTTGTGGTGGTTGTAATAAGTATAAATTAAGTTGTTTTTAGTTTTGGAGATGAGAATTTGGGGTGTCCTTTCTTTCACGCTTTTAAAGCTTGTGGTTTTGTTGTCATTGAGGATTTTTTTGGGTGATAGTCTCAGGAACCATTCAGTAATTTCCTTAATATAAGGTATTATTGGTATTGGAAAGGAAATAAATTAGATTGATTGTAAATAAATTAGATTGATTGTAAATTAGGGAGATTGAGATTGATTGTAAATTAATTGTAAATCATTCTAAATAGGTAGGTAGCATATTTCCTATTATTTCATTTCCTAAAATTAATCTATACAAAGTTTATATATTGTACCTCCTTGAAAGAAGAATATACATCGGAAAATATTTCTCAACGTGGTCAAAGCAGGTCCCTCTACTCTGAATTTTTTTTCTCTCGTCTGAGCGTGATACACATCAGTTCTTTTTTTACTGTTTTTCCCTCATACAAATGTTTAACCCTAAATACGCCGCCACCATCGATCTTAGGCTACAACCCTAAGATCTGCAACGGAGCAAACCCTTCAATCCTAAATCCACCGCCACCATCGATCCAGTCGTCCACCACCACCATAACCTTCATCGATCGTACAGGCGACCACAGTACTCTTTCACCAGAGCCCGTTACCATCCTTCTCAGCCATCGACATCAGATGTCGTCGTCCCACTTGCTGTCGACGTCGCTCATCGCCAGCGCCCACCGTCGAACTGACGGGATCCCTCTCTCGCCATCTCAGTCGGCGACCTAACATAGCCGGTGACCTAGATCTCTCTCTCTCTCGTCATCTCAGTCGGCGACCTAATATAGCCGGCGACCTAGATCTCTCTCTCTCTCTCTCAATCCATCCGACAGGCCTCTCTCTCTCAACATCTCAGTCGACGACCTTACCAGGTACCACCGCTTCTCCAGTCGCCCTTGCTGCCTCTCCAGTCCCCCCCTCATCTCAGTCCAGTGACCTCCCAGTGCTGTCAGCGCCTTTTCTCACAGTCGGCAGCCCCACCTCTTGCCGCTTCTCTTTCGGCAGTCGCCACCTCTTGGCGTGAAGAGTAATTTTTTTCCCTCATTATAGATGCTAATAATAAAACCACTACCATCGGTACATCATGTACTAAAGATATGGTTATAGATTATCGTCGATCTCTCACTATAGTTAAATTGAATGTGTCAAACTATCTGCCATGGTCGCGTGCTGTGTCTATCTCTCTAAAAGCCAGTAATTAAACTTATTATATTACTGATGAGCCTTCCACTGATCCTAGTTGGGCTCAAAATGATGCTCATATAATGACTTTATTGTGGAATAGTCTTGAACCTGACAGTTTTTATAATGTTGCTTGCCAAGAGACATCTAAAGCTGTTTGGGACACTCTCCGTGAATTATATTCACCAGATCAGAATATCTCACGTGTCTTTCAGATTTATCAAAATATTTTCTCCCTTCAATAAGGAGATAGATCCGTCGGTGAATATATTTTCATTTTATAGGATATGTGGGATGAGCTAATGTTTACCAGCCTCTCTCTACAGATTTAAAAGCTCAGTAAAAATAAAGAGAGAAATTCCGAACTTGCAAATTTTTGTCTGGATTAAATTCCGACCTCGCCCCTCTTGGTCCCCAGATTCTCTCTGGTAGGGAAGTCCCCACTATTGGTGAGGCATTTGCTCGTATTCGACGAGCTACTCCCCGTACTTCTGGTTTAGAGCATCCGGACCCATCTGCTATGGTTGCCCCCGTAGCCTCTACTGTCTCTGGACATTTTGGTAATCGCAATCTCTCCCATAGTCGTGGGAGCTCTTCTGAACGGGGTGGTCGTCGTGGAGGATGTGGGGGCCGTGGTGGACATGGCACCAAGAAGTGTACTCATTGAGGTGCAACCAACCACGATGTTGAATTTTGTTGGAAGGTGCATGGTAAGCCAGCTTGGGCTAATCAAGCTACTCTTAAGGGGAAACCATCCACTCTTGCTCCTACTCAGATTACTATGTCCAAGACTGAGTATGATTCTCTGATTCAAAGATCCACTGCATCTCCTTCTTCTTCCACTGCAATTCATGTCACCACAAGTAACACGTGTCTTCATTCATCTTCTCATAGCACTCATTGGATTCTTGACTCTGGAGCATCTGATCATATGACAGGTAATTTGTCTCTTTTAACTGATGTTGTTATCCCTTCTGATAAAACTTATGTTACTATTGTTGATGGTACTAAAATTCTGGTTCAATGCATTGACACATACCGTTCATCTGGTCTTGTTTTTCCTTCTGTCCTAAATTGCCTCAATTTCTATTTAATCTTCTTTATATTCATAAATTGTCTCATACTCACCAATGTTCTATTTCTTTCTTTCATTCTCATTATAAATTTCAGGATCTCAAGACAAAGGAGATGATTGGTGGGGGTATGAGAAAAAAGGGATGCAATACCTTCAGGAGCATCAGCAGTCATTCAGTCATTCCGCTCTTCATTCTACTATTACACCTTATCAGTGGCACTGTCGGCTTGGGCACCCATCCTCGACCAACCTTCGCAAGCTTGTTCCTGATTTATCCAGTTTTTTTCCTTTCAATTGTGACACATGTGAACTTAGTAAACATCGCAGTCTCTTTTCCTTTACGAAATGAGTCACCATGTGTCACACCTTTTGCTTTAGTTCATTCTGATATTTGGGGACCTTCGCGAACTACAAATTTGTGTGGTGCTATTTTGTCATATTTATTGATGATTTTTCTCGTTTAACCTGGGTGTATCTCCTTAAAGACAGATCTCAACTATTTTATGTCTTTACACTTTTTTATGCTATGATTGTCAACCAGTTTAATGCTAAATTACGTATTTTGCGAACTGACAATGCCCAAAAATATCTCTCTCATCAATTTCGCCAGTTTAATGAAACTCATGGTATTGTTCATCAATTTGCTTGTGTCATTACCCCTCAACAAAATAGAGTTGCAAAACGGAAGAATGGACCTCTTTTAGCCGTTACTCGTGCCCTTATGCTTCACATGAACGTTCCTAAACATTTCTGGGGATATGTCGTTCTTACTGCAAATTATCTAATAAATCGCACCCCTTCTCAGGTTTCGCATGACACTATTCCTTATCAAGTCATGTTTCCTGACAAGGATCTCTAAATTCTCCTCCCCCCCAAACTTTTTGGGTGTGTGTCCTTTGTTCATAATTTTTCACCAAATCGTGATAAACTAGATCCATGCTCTTACAAATGCATTTTTCTTGGTTATTCGTTGACTCAGAAAGGATATAAGTATTATAGTCCTTCATTACGAAAACACTTTGTAAGTGCTGACGTAACCTTTTTTAAAAATATCTCATTATTCTCTTGAGGGTTCTCAGTTAACACAACTCTTGCTGGAACCCACATGCCTTCCTGAGATTGCTCCTTTACTAGTGGAACATCGTCTTCCTAAGACTACTATTCGATCTCATGTTACAAAGGTATATGTCTTACGCTCTTCCGCTGATGCTTCTCGTGTTGCACCTGTAGATCCAGCTTCTGTGCCCACACCATCTTCTCCAACGTCTCCAGATCCAACTCTCGCTCTTCATATTGCTTATCGTAAAGGTATTCGGTCCTGCACTTATCATCATATCTCATAATTTGTATCTTATGATCATTTATCTTTATCCTTTCGTGATTTTTCTGTGTCTTTGTCCTTTGTTTCTGTTCCTAAATCTTATCAGGAAGCTATTTCTCATCCTGGATGGCGTTCTGCTATGAAAGAAGAGATGTGTGGTGACCGGACCCGCGCCCTTGGAAGAAATAAGATCACATAAACCGAACATCAGCGAGTCGGCCTGGCCGGCCCCCAACACACCGAAGGGTCCGCGCTTCGGCCGACACATGCTCTTCAGAATGTACCTTTCGGCTGCCATAGGCGCCGTCCCCCATTCCTTACCGAACGGACCGGTTCATCCGGAGGGTTCCCCTCCTATCTCAGTCGTGGGGAATTCACTATAATATCCCGTCCGTACGACTCGACCAGATCCACCAACCGTCCAGGCCCATCTTCAGGCCCGTAACGTGCGGCCCACTCACCATTCGTGAGCCCCAAGCCAACATTTCCCTATAAATACCCCCCGTGGGTACTGTTCACGGGATCTCGGATCAACTTCTGGATCTCCGACCGCT
>NMUG010004089.1:0-14162 GCA_002855965.1 Monotropa hypopitys | reverse complement strand
GTTGGATCCTATTTGATTCTTGAGATTTATGATATGTTCAAAGATGTTTTTTTTAAAGGAATGGAAAGATAAAACATGTTTTTGAGAAAAGAGGAAAATGAGAAAATAGAATTTTTTAGAGATTTAGGAAAAATGGGATTTTGGCGTGAGTTAAAATGACAATTGTTTTGGAAGAGAAAATGGGAAAATATTTTGAGAAGTGGATATTTTTTTAGTATAAAAATGGGTTTTGTGAAAGAGTGCGTGGTTTTGAGAAATAATGATCCATGACTATTTTGCTTCTCTTATTTATACTTTTTATAATATTCACTAGTCATCATTGTTGATGCATGTTTTTACGTGCCTTCTTTTTAGGTGATCGTGATTAGTGTCCACCAGTCCAGTCCAACAGTTGCAGTAGAGTGTAGAGGAGTTGGCAAGTGGTTTATGATCAGTAGTTGATGTTTTGAGTTAGAGAGTTTTATGTATCTTTGTTGTATTAGAGAGTTTTTATTTTCAGTTCGTATGAGAGGTGAGTTGTATTTTATTTATTCTTTAGTATGAGTTTGTATCAGGACGTGTTACCCAGAGTTGTATCAGAGTATGTACTTCATTATCATAGGTTATGAGATGTCTCTTATTCTAATTTACAACCTTTATTTCAGTTATAGAATGATTTGTGAGAGTAGTAGTTGTGGTTGCAATGTGTCAATCCTAGATGATCGGCTATATGATTATCAGGTTTGGGACATGACAACAAAGGTCTGAGAAAGAGGCCTATAAGCCCACTCGGATGAGGTTCAAAGAAGAACTACCACGACAGTCCTAAGGGACAAAGAATGATGTTGCGACATCTCCTTGCAGCAGACGTGCCTACTCGAAATGGCAACATGCCTGCTCTGATCAATAAGCCCGACAAAGAGGCCAACAATTCTAAGGGACAATAATTTTTGAAAATCTGATGCAACACAAGGCCAATTCCTAGAGGCGTGAATAGGTTGGCCAATTAAAATTTCTATGAATTCTCTTTTAAATGATTAATTTAAATGATTGCTATTTATGCTAAATTAGTTAAGTGATTGATTACTATGCGCAAGTGGAAGCAATAATAAAGTAGAAAGTAAAACAATCACAAGTGCAGTGAGAAGTGTAGGACAATCACAGGTGCAAAACAATGTGTAAGGGAAAGAGAGATAATCAGTGGTACAATACAAGATTTATAGTAGAAACTACTTAGGCATCAATTGATCCCTAAGTATAAAACCAATTGACCTAGTCTATTTTTCCACTAGAAACAACAAAGGTTTAAGAATTACAAGAGTTATCGACTTTATACCCAAAGCTCACCTAGCTCCTATAAACCTAAAGCTCCCCGAGCCCCTTATGCTGTCCTCTAGAAATCCACAGTGCCCCGCACTGATATCCGACTCACAATCGACTCCGGATTGCTCCGACCAAAACATTGACTAGGATCAACCACAAGGTACGAAGTGAAATAGAGTGAAGAAAACACTAGATGATACTATCTAGTAGAATAGGAAGACAATGGAGTTGAGGGAAACACTTAAATAAGTGACAAATTCCAAAGTACACTAGAATAAAGTGAACTAAGGCTATAAGCCCAATGAGTAATTCCAAGGGAATAGTTCGATGAAATTCACTACAATGAATAAGTTGATCTATAAAGTACAAGTACCCAAAGAGATATTCTTTGAATTCTCTAAATCAACTAATAACAATCTAAAGAGATAAACCAAGGGTAAGCAATATTCGCTATAATGGAACCATATAGAGAGATTGCACAATGGTATTCACCAAGTCAATAAACCAAGGATAAAGCACTAAGCTTAACAAACCCTATGTGAAATATACCTATACAATCTCTCAAAGTCACAAAGACAAGGGTAAAACACAAGGCTTATATAAAATCCTAGATAAAAGATTAGACACGGATAGTAATTTTTCTAAATTCTATAAGGATCAAGGGACAAAGCTTTAGGCTTAATGAAAATCCCTAAGAGAAAAATAACTATCAAACGATAGAATATATAGGAGACTACAAGAACAAGGAATCTATAATTCTAGATTCACAAAACACTCTCAAGGTCAAGAGAATCAACCCTAGACACACAATCTTGCCAAAACCCAAAGTTAGTGAACTAGATCAAGAATCTAAATACTAGACACAAACTACACCAATCTATCCTTACAAGATAATCAAAATAACAAGTGTATAAAGATTATCTATTATGGAGGATCAATGAAGGCAAGAGAATAATAAAGAAGTTAGAGAATACATGACCTCAATGCAGTTTTCTTGATGAAAAACCAAAGCTACAGCAAGAGCCATACTTGAAAAAATCTAAGAGCACTTGTATTTTTATGTTCTTGGATAATTAAAATGATCTTAAGTCTTCCTTTATATAATAGGAATCATTAGAGAAGGATTAGGGTTAAAAAAAATGATAGTCATAGACAAAAATACCCCTAGACGCTCCTCTAAACTGACTTAAGAATAATAAATCGAATTTAAAAATTTTTTTGATCGGGCAAGCGCAACCGGTAGCGTTCATAGCTGCAACCGGTAGCGGAAGTCTCTGAAAGAATTGGATCAAAGGAAGGAAAATCGAAACTGCAAGGAAAGAAAGGGAAACCGATTCCGAGCTTCCCGCGACTAGTTCCGAGAACCCAGAAACCGGTTCCGAGGAGTTTTGCTAGAGAACAATTTTTGAACCAAAAATTGAGAAGTCCAAGTGGTTCGCGCAACCGGTTCCCCGTGGTACCTCCATATTGTGGCCAGTCTGGTTTCGAAACATCCTGTTCACCAATCTATGATAAGTTGCTCCTGCATTCTTCAGCCCGAACGACATGACCTTATAACATTAGGTCCCGCGGTCAGTGATGAAGGATGTTCTTTCCTGGTCATCCTCGTCCATTCTGACCTGGTTATAGCCTGAAAAAACATCCATGAAACTAAGAAGGTCGTGCCCCACAGTCGAATCTACCAACTGATCAATTCTAGGGAATGGGAAGCTGTCTTTTGTACATGCTTTGTTCAGATCTGTAAAGTCGACGCACATACGCCATTTTCCTGACGACTTCTTTACCAAGACCACATTTGATAGCCACTCCGGGTAGTGAACATCTCTGACCGATCCTGCTATTAAGAGCTTATCCACCTCCTCTGCTGTTGCTCGATTTCTATCCGGCGTGAATACCCTCTTCTTCTGCTTGATTGGTCGTGCTCTGGGGTCCATGCTAAGCCGGTGCGTAATGATTTTCGGGTCTATGTCTGACATATCTCTATGGGACCAGGCGAAAACATTGTGATTTTCTGCAAGAAGCTGACCAGGTTACTCTTCACTTGGGGAGTCAAGGACGACCCTATACTGACCTATTTTTTAGGATTGCTGGGCTCCAACTCTATCCTCTACAGGTCCTCGACCGCTTCTCCTTGGATTAGCTTCTCTTCATCCCGAGCATCTAGATTGTTAACTTGCAAGCTTTGAACAGTCAGAGTCTCCTTTCCATGCCTTGCTGACAAATTGTAGCACTCTCTGGCAGCCTTTTAGTCCCGTTTCATCTCCTCTACTCCTCCAGAAGTGTGAAATTTTACTTTGAGGTGATAGGTTGAGATTACTGCCTTCGCTTTATTCAGAGCAGTCCGGCTGTTGATTGAGTTGTATACAGATGGGCTATCCACCATCAAGAAGTCTACCATTTGTGTGAGCTGCATTTTTTCGTCGCCCATTGTAACTGGAAGGGCAATATGTCTCTTTCGGTAAACAGGTTCTCCGGAGAATCCCATCAGGAGAGACCTTATTGGGCGAAGCCTGTCTCTCTCCAGCTTCAACTGGTCGTACGCATTGAGGAAAAGGATATCGACCGAACTCCCACTGTCAACCAATATCCTCTGCATTTTGAAGTTGGCCATGATTATTCTTACCACTAACGAGTCATCATGCGGGTAGTTGGTCCCTCATTCATCTTCTTCTGAGAAAATTACCGAGATATCCTCTTCTACCCTAGTCATTTTGGTTGACCTCTCCACTGTGCACACTTCCATTGGATCTTCCCTCCTGAGCCAACATAAGTGAGCTTTGCGAGCTGCGTTGGATTCGCCTCCTCCCGCAAGTCCTCCGTGAATGACCTTGATTTCTCCCAAGGTCCCATCCTGATGCCGACCCCCGTTATCATTATTCCTTTGATCCCTTCTGGGCTGAGCTTCCCTTGACCCTTTCTTCGCAATGAATCTCTTCAGCCTTCCTTTCTGTATCAGCTCCTCGATTTGGTTTTTCAGATCAAAGCAATCATCTGTATTATGTCCATGATCTCTGTGAAATCGGCAATACTTGTCTTTAGATTTTCTGCTCGGATCAGTTTTCAACTTCCCTGGCCACTTCAAGTCAGGATCAGAATGCAAATCTTCCAGGATCTGCTCGGCCGTTGCCACCAAGAGTGTGAAGTGTTGATATCGAGGGGCTGATCCCCCGAGTTTTTTGGGCGAGCTCCTGCGATCTTCCCTCCAGGATCTCTGATCATGACCCCCAACATTTGGTCTGTCCCTCTTCTTCTTGTCGACTTGAGTGCTTCTCGACTACGGCACACTGTTGGTTTCCTGTGTAATTCTGGCTCTTCTGGCACTAAGAGTTTCTTCAGCTTTCATGTGCTTCTGGGCCCTGAGCATCAATTCAGCCATAGTCTGGGGGGATCTTGTGTAAGGTTGAACATGAACTGACCAGACCATAACCCAGCAATATATGCGTTGATAGACACCTTGTCATCAACACTTTCAACTTGCATCATTTCTTTCGTGAACCAGGTGGTAAAGTCTCGGAGAGATTCCCCCTTCAACTGCACTATGGTGAACAGGTGCATGGAAGGCTTGCAATACCGCTGTCCTATAATAAAATAACTAACAAAACTTTTGCTAAGCTCCTTAAAGTTGCTAATTGTACTCGACCTTAACTTATTAAACCACATCCTAGCATTTCCCTTCAGGGTGACAGCGAATGCCCGACACATGATCTCGTCTGGAACTACTTGCAACATCATAAGGTTCTTTGTAGGTTTCCAGGTGACCGAGAGGATCTGTGGTTCCGTTGAAAGTTTCGAGAGATGGCATCCGAAACTTACGTGGCAAAGGCATTCTCATCACCTCTTGCGTGAATGTTGAATCTGTGTCTTGGACTAACTCTTCAACATTAACCGGGGCACGTGCCTTCATCTGATCTTGCAACTTATCGATCTGGGTTTGCATAGCCACAATCACGTCTTGCTCCCCCTCCGCCTTCTCCTAACACTGTCTTATTCCTTCAACGTGACTGACGACAACATGGCTCTTCTGAACCTCCTCCGTGTACGCCGGCGGTGAGGGATTCTGAACCGGATCTGCCTCTAACCTTGCCCTCATCTCACGATTTTGATGCCTTTCCTCCTCCAAAGCTTTAGCCATCTCTTCCATCATTTGCTACATTTGAACGAACATGTCCAACGTGACATTTGGTGGACCCCGAGAAGTCTATCCTTCGTATGCCATTGGTCTACTACTGTTGTTGCGAGTCTGAACCATTGAACGGAAAACTTATCACAAGAATGAAAGAAAAAACCCGTTTCCCACAGACGGCGCCAATTGATGAATCAATTTTTGGCACAACCCGACTCCACGTAGAATCACCCTGAATCTGTGCTCGGCTCCTTGCCTTGAACTGCTACAACCTGCAAAGTAACGATTTAGAGGCACAGAGTGGGGGTGGCTCCGAACCGCCTCCGACGATCAAGTGAGTAACTGTCTAAGAGAGATAAAGAGATATATATAGAGATAGATAGAGAGATAGAGAGATAGATAGAGAGAGAAGAATTATGGAAGAGTAATTAACATAGAATGAATGCGTACCTCCCCCTTTGTTCATCTTTCCTTTATATACCTTATAGTTCGTTCGTCACAATCCTAGCCGCCACCTCCGAACAATGGGGGAGCGCTCTCCTAGTTTCCTTAAGCGTCGCAACCATTAGCGACTGTTTCCTTATTCACCCAGATTTATCCCGATATTCTCGGCTGGCATTGCGGGGCTTAGTTATGCTTCCTTTATAGGAATCTCTCTCGTAAGCCCCCTTCGAAGTGTGCATTAGGTCGCAGACCAGGTCTTTTCCCTAATTTCTATTCAGGATGTCATGTCTCTGCAATTGTCGAGCTCTTACATGAAGGTCGGGTCTGAGCTGACATGCAAAGATGGATCTGAGATGACCTCCCGAGTTATTTCCCTCATCAATAATGATCTTTACCAAACTCAAGAAGATTGAATTATAATGTAATGGATAATATTAGGTAGTCTTTATTTTTTTGATATTGACAATGTAATAATGTAGAGGTACTTAACATTGAATTTGAATAATATAGATTTTTTTATTTGTTGGTAATTTGGTAATATGTTTTTTAGTTATTGAATATGTGGCGATTTATTTGTGATGTGGATTGGTTTTTAGAATAGTAACAATTTATTTTTCCGAGTAAGTACGTTTTAACAATAATTTTGATAAAAAAGACTTCATTTTTTTTTACAAAAACCAGAAGGGGGTTTAACTACATCAGTCAAAACGATGTATTTTTTGACACCCAAAAAATTTTGTACAAAACGTTCCAAAACGACGTCGGTTTAGACAAAGAATATCTTCCTGACAGCCACAAAACGACGCCGTTTTGTGAGGCTGCCCCCTGTGGCTATAGGGACGCCGGACCCGGTACAGCTACCATTGCGATCACAAATCCCGTTCTCCATCCCTCTCTCTCTCTCGAGATCAACAATCATGGCGAGGGGACCCTCCTCCTCCTCTCTTTTCTTAACTCCACTCTCCTCTTTCTTCCTCCCCAGAGGCGACACCATCTGGTACCTCTTAGCCCTCCTCTCCATCTTCTCTCTTGTCATCCACCGCCTCTCTATCTCCGCTGCCGCCGCCGACGGCTCACACTTCGAGGGCTTCGACGCCGATGAAGATGAATCCCTAGACGACGACTCCTCTCTCCACCTAACCTCCCTCCCTCTCCGTACCCCAACGCAGCCATCCGTCACTTTAACTCAGTCTGACCCCGAATCTCACCATGGCCCCCCCGATCCCAAACCTAAACCAACAGCTTCATCTCATCCGTCTGATCTGCATCCGAAACGCTCGTCATCCTCGTTCGAGTACTGGGACGAAGACGAATTCGAAGGCCTCCCTATTGAACGAGATTCGGAAACCCACAAATCTACTGATTCTGTTTCGGATTCGAAATTGGACTCGGATTTGAAAACGAAACAAAAACCCGAGGCTGTAAATGTTTCGAGGTCATATAGGTCGTTTATAATTGAGATAGTGTGTGGTTCGTTCTTAATTATGTTCGGAACCAATTTCTTCGTCGGTAAGAGAGAGAACGAGAAAATTGCGTTGGCTTGGGCGGCGAAATTCGCAGGTAAGGACTCCATTTTTGAGAAAAATTTCAGCCTGTTGGGGGTCGGAGACGGAAAAGACGACTCACCGTTACTGCTGAAAGAAGGGCATAACGTTTTTAGGTTTTATGCGAGTGGACGAAGGTTTTGTCAGGGGTTATTGGCGACAATGGAGCTTAAAAGCCGTCACGATTTGATTTCGAAGCTGTACAATATGGTTGTGCCTTGTAAGGATGAGATGACATTTGAGGTTTATATGAATGATGAAGTTATGGATTGCGTGGTTTTTGCCCTGGCTAGGAAGAAGGCGGCGAAAACAATGCAGAAGGAGGTGAGGGATCTTCAGAGGTTTGCGAGTTTGGTAATGCCGCCTAGTGGTAGGAAGTGGGTTGTGGAGGACTTGGCTGTTGTTTCTGAGTCAAAGGAGGTGGCTGGGGATTTGATCACAGAGACTGTGCTGGAGCAGGTATTACCCTTTCCTCATTAGTGTTTTGGACCAGTGCGTAACTTGATGTACAAACTTCGTTGTTATAAGTTGGGTTTTCTGGTAGTTACATACTTGCATTGGTGCTGGTATTGCTTATGTAGGCACATTCATAAAATCTATCTACTTGAGAGCTGCCTGATATTTTTGACTCCATAGAATAAAACTATCCTGTTGAATGCTATTTTTCGTAGCTCTAACATGCTCAAACTTTATCTTTGTGATCTTTTTAAAGCTCTCCGACAAGTTTTTAGTGGTGAAAATTGACCTTTATTGTTTTGAACATAAATCATCTTTTGTTGCCTATACTGGGGTAAGGTTATCCGACATGTGTACAGCATGTCTAATTTGCCATGTGCCCAACAAGCGAACTTATTATTCGATTGTGTGCCGAAAACTTTATGTACAAAATTCTCTCTGCTACATTGCAAAACCTTTTTACTCAAGAATTAGAACGATATTGACATTGAGAAACAAGAATATCTAGTGATGCACTGGTGTCCTTGGAAATTAGACGAATTCCTTTCTCAGCTCAGGCTATGTTTACTGAATAAATTTTATGTTGGATTATTATGTGAGCATAGTATAAATTGCCTCAGAATCGAGGGCTATAGCCAAACAACTCCATGATTAATTAGGCCCCTGTCAAAACAAAACCTGATAAAATTTAGTCAAGCAATTTTGATATATAGTTCATGTAGCCGACCCCATTTGATGGAGACTCAAGGTTCAGTTTGATTTGGTTAATTGTGATATATAGTTCAAAGCAAATTTGGCATTCTATACTCCATTGTATCACTAGATGCCATAAGACTATATGAACGAAACACAGTGGTGAAGGGTGAAGGCGATTGAATGCTAAGAAAAAGGAAGACTAAGAACATGTTGTATAAAGGAGATATCTCACTTCAATAGTTGTGGGGACTTTCCTTGTGCCAAGGAAAATGTAATTGAGTTGTATTAGGAAACTTCAAAGCTACCTAACCATCCAACCAAGGAAAGAGTAGGTTGTGGAGTGAGGTGGAAAGGAAGAATCATAATTCGAGGAGAGAAAAAGAAGGGAAAAAGGGAGATGCGTAAGTCTGCTGGGTAGGAAAAAAGATGGAAAAGATAGAGAAGGCCTCTCCGAGTTCTTAGAAAGTTTGATTATGCTCTTCAAAGGCAAGGAGGTATATGAAGGACCACATAATTATCCCTATGATTATAGCCATTTGTTTCCTTACGTTTCTCTGCCCCTTATAGTAATATGTTGAATTATTTGCGCCATTAAATTAGTTAAGCACTGTCATGACCCAAAATTTTGGATATACCTGTGGAACATTTTTATTTATTTTAGTTTCCATTTTGATGAAATATATTGGTGGAGAATGGATTCTAATTTATGGTAATCAATATCGGGTCATATTCGAGGTTATATTAATATTCAAGATCGATTTATCGCGTTTTGGGTGAGCGTTGATCACTTATGTACAAAGTTGTCAAATCGTGAATCGAATCGAGTATCAGAGTAACCTTTTTCCGAATCGTGAATCGTATTGAATCATGAATCGTTCCGATTCGGTCATGATTTTCAAACATTAATAAAAAATACATATTTGAGGTTTCAATAAATGAAAATGTTATTTTTAAAGCTAAATTGATGATCATATGGTCTAATTGGCAAGACAAATATTAGTCAGTCGACAACATAAAAACAATACAAACAACCATCTTACAAGTTACAACAATACAAACAACCATCAATAGTCAATAGAAACACTCTAATCTTCAAGATCGAATTCCATCCCCTCATAGTCATCGTGCTCGTCATCTGGCATAACCGCTTCCTCAAACTCTTCTTCTTCTTCTCCCTCTTCAATGACTTCATCTTCATCATCCAACTCGGTTATTTTTTTTCCCTTTCTTTTTGACATAAGCGTTTATATTTCTTGATCCTACATTCGAAGTGCTGGAGTTTAGTTTAAGTATAATCATAGAGTGTTTAAATTGAATATAACAATTTCTAATTTTTAATTGTACCTCTTTTTTTTCCCAACAATTTCATCTTCTTTGAAGCACTCTTGGATGTCCATCCATGAATTGTCTTGGGGTAGCACAGGATCTTCTTGCTCGGTGATCCATTCATCATCGGATTTCATATCTGATAAACAAATCGAATCATATGTCTCACCCCTCTCTTGCCTTTTTGCTTGCCTTAACTCAAGTTGCATGTTGTATTTCACAAAAACCAATGCATTTAACCGTTGTGTTTCCAAACGATTTCTTCGTTTTGAGTGGACAACATCAAACGTGCTCCAATTTCTTTCGCATCCCGTTGTACTACAAGTGCCACTTAGCACTCTCATTGCTAGACGTTGAATCTCTTTGCACTCTTTTCCATAACTCTCCCACCACAATGCTACGATATATTTTTTTTAAAAAAGTATTAGTTCTTGAAGAACAAGTGAAAAATCATTGTAATTGAAAATATAGAATCACAATCATTACCGGGTTGCTTCTTTTCTCTTGTCAAAATAGCCATACTCATACCAAACATACCCTCGGTTTGTTTGAACTTCTCCAATTGTTCATCAATAATTATCCTTGTGTCTTATGTCAGTGTACATTCTCTCGATAGTAGTAAACAAGTCCCTTTTTACTTTTTGGTCGGCAACAAAATTGGGACTCTAATGAAACCTACAATAAATAAGTAAATTCTCTTCCATAAACGAAGAAAAACAGTAGACAAAAAATGTCTTAAACAAACAATGATGGTACAAGTAAAAGTATACATAACTTACTTGGGATTAAGGAAGTATGCCACCGCATGAAGGAGCGTATGAAGTTAATAATCCAATCTCTTATCTATAATTTTCTAAATTCTTTCATATCTACCCTTCACATGGTCCAAATTTGAGGCTATTTTTTCTTTTTCTCTATTCATAGCCTCGTAAATGTACCCCATAGCCGGCTTAGCATCACCATCAACAAGCCTCAAAACATTTACCAAAGGTAGAACACGTTTCAAGCAAAATTGAATTGCCTTTAAAAATTTTGATCGTATAAGATTATCCCTTGCACCTTTGTTCCCGCCAAACTTTTACCATATGGGCTTGTATCCCATACCTCCGATGCAAACATAGCTCTAAGTCTATATTTTCTTCCATGAAAGCCTTTTAAGGTGAGATAAGAGGTAGCAAATCTCGTAATTGCCGGCCGAGTCAACTCCATTTCTTTGGTGAATTTTCTAAATAGATGAAGCACTCGATGATGCCTATAGATGAATACGATGACTTTCCTTGTTTTTTCTAAAGTGTCCATAAAAATTTTGAACTCACCTATGTCGCTAAGCATTAAATCAAGACAATGAGTGACACAAGAATTCTAAAATAAGTTAGGCCTCTTCTTCTCTAACATTTTTCCGACACATAAGTCGATGCACTATCGGTAACCACTTGAACAATATTTTCTTTCTCAATTTCTTCTACCATATCATCAAGTAATTCACACAATGCTTCCGCATTCTTTAATATGCCGTAAGTGTCGATGGATTTGAGGAAAACTGTACCACGTAGGCTATTAACTAGAAAATTAGTAAGACTTTTAGATTTTCCGTCGGTCCATGCATCGGACATCAAGGTGCAACCCATTTTTTCCCATTCTTTTCTATACACCTCTAACCCCTCATACACACGATCTACCTCTTTTTTCAAATATGTCACCCTAGTCTCATGATAAGAAGGGGTCCACAATCCCTTTCCAAAATGCCCAATCGACGCTATTATCCTCTTAAATGTAAGACATTTAACCACATTGAAAGCAATATCATTCTTATACAAAAAATGGCAAATATCCCTATTTAAGGGCTCTCTCTTCTTTACCATCTCATTCAACGTTAATTGTTTTTTCTTTCCTTCATTCAAAAAACTCTCCATTGTCTCCTTATCTTTAGAATGAAGCCCAAATTCTTCATCTTCCACAAAACAATCAAGCCCAACTTTAGATTTTTGCTCCCTTTTAAATATTCTAGAAAAAAATCTCACTTCCACGGGAACTTGAGTACACATGGCCACTTCACCGTGAGTTCCCGCCAGATGATTTTTCATACATGTTACTCCACCCCAAATTTTTTGCTTACAATAATTACACATCAAATTCATTCTATTACTCTCATTAACACACATACAATGTTCCCATGTAGAATCTTTAACTTTATTTCCTTTCTTCTTTCCCATCTATGAAAAAATACATAAAAAACAGTCACACAATATATTCATTTTGTTAAACACATATACGATATACTATAAACTTACATACAAGTATAATACAAATATATACAATACATAGCAGTAGTATACTATATACGTACCTTGCAAGCATTCGAACAGAGAGAACAATGATGAGAGAGAGGAGAGGAGAGGCGCGACTGTGGGGCGAGAGATACAGAGGGGAGGTCGCGAGAGTGAGAGATACAAAAGGGAGAGGTCGCGAGGGTGAGGGAGGTCACGAGGGTGAGAGATACAGAGGGCAGGGGAGGTCGCGAGGGTGGGGAGGGGTCATGTGACTCGTGAGGGTTTTGAAATTACAGCTAATAAGACCAGATCCGGCCCATTTTATGCGATACGACCAAGATCCGACTCGTATTACACGACTCGAGCCAGATTCAGACCAAATCCGACTCGTTCTGTATCGCAGCAGAACCGGACGATTCGGTGATACATACGATTCACCTACGATTCGGCAATTCATCGTTCGATTCACGTTAGGTTCCGATTCGCAGGTATGATTCATATCGATTTTGAGATGAATCGTATCGAATCGGTCGATACGTATCGCGTATCGTATGACATTGACAACTATGCTTATGTATTTAATTTAAAACTTTTGGTCCCTAGGGTATCTATAACTTATAGACACAATATTTTGTAGTTTTGTGTGTCTATTTCTCTTCCTCTTTGTTTTACTTATTTGTTTATCTATTTATATTTAGTTTATGTTAACGTTTTTCGTGTTTTCTAGTTGTTTCGTATTTTCCAGGTTGTTTAGCGATCCCCGAACGAGTCCTGAAGTTTCCGATACCATCCCGAGCCATGAGGTGAAGCTAGAGCATCAAAGGAGCACCAAGGGTGCCAATTTCCGGAAGAAAAGCTCCCATTTACCTGAAGAAGGAAGTCCAAGACCAAGGCTTCTTTTACGGAAGTTCTGAACAGAAGGCCAACTTCGGCCTAGGTACCGGTCCCCGGACAGGTGGGAGATCGGTCCCTCCCCAATTCCTGCAAATGAATGGTGAATTTCCGGAAGAGCAAGCGGGAGAGAAGAGATCTAGAGGCTCGCTTTTTCGGTAATGCGGGACCCCTTTTCCGGTAATACAAGAGGATATTGCAAGGCAAATCTGAACAGTGGGCTTCCAAAGGGCCAGGTATCGATCCCTGGACATGTGGGAGACCGGTCCCTTCTGTGCTGATCTGCGGTTTTTGCCTCATTAATGACAGTTTTGTAATTATTGAGTGAGGGGGATATATAATTTGTATAGTTTGATTTTATAGAGAATTATGTTATTTTGTAGTTTGTATTAGGGTTAGGGAGGTGGAGAGATTCTCTCTCTACCTCCATGTTTTTCTTCCCCCCTTCTCTCTTGATTTGGAGGCCATTCATGGAGTTTTGGAGCGTTTCCCCTTCCTAAACGTTGTAAGAAATCTCTCCCTCTCTCTATGTAATCTATTTCATGGGTTAAGTTCAATAAAATTCGTATTTCATTTTCAATGTATTGTTTTCTTGTGTTTATTTGCATTTCTATGCTTGTGCTAGGAGTAATGGAGGGGTAGCCTCTTTGGTTTGGCCATGGGGCGACTAGCACTCCAAGCTTTGTCTTGTGATTGATTATCTCCATGTTTAGGCTTAATTAGTGTGGTATTGGGTGTATGGAGTCCATACTTAGGGCCTAAGTTTAGTGGTGTTAATCACTTTGATGAGTTGTAGACATGAATAATGGCACAACTCATGTTTGGTGCGATGTCCCGCTAGGTGTTCGATAAAATGCATCAATAGACGAATTCCCCCTAGAGTGGACTAGGATCATGTCTTAGGGTCTTAACTTAGTGGTGTTAATCTCTTTGATGGGCCGTATACAATGAACCTTGGCACGACCCATGCTTATAGCGATGTCCCGCTAGGTATTCGACAAAATATCCCATTGATCCAACCTCTCTAGAAAACCAGCAAATCATTAGTGAATTGTAGTCTTGAGGTATCATAGGGGTTAGGAGCATGTGAATCTCACATCAGATCCAACT
>NMUG010004088.1:0-14164 GCA_002855965.1 Monotropa hypopitys | reverse complement strand
CACAATCCCCAAAATCTATTCTCAAAACAACATGATTTTATATGAATTTTCCATAACTCCGAAAATTCACCGTTTACAATTTGTTGTCGTATTTTCTGTAATTAAACATCATGGACTTGTCTATCTTTAATATGTTCTATTTGTATAGGTAGAACACTAAATCGTGCCATTAAGCTATCACAAATACCAAAAACAATTCGCCCCCATTTGGTTCAGTTTAGTGAAATTATCAACCCGTGCACATTGTAAACAAGATAACCTTGCAACTGATTTCCGACTAAGAGCGTCAGCCACAACATTGGCTTTCCCCGGATGATAATGGATTGTACAATAATAATCTTTTATAAGTTTTACCCATCTCCTTTGTCTTAGGTTCAATTCTTTTTGAGTAAAACGATACTTCAAACTCCGATGATCGGAAAAATTTCACATGTCACCCATCAGCATAGTCAACACAGGTGCAATTATTAATTTTGTTTTCAAGTCTTGAAAACTTTGTTCACACTTATCATCCCATTTAAAATTTTCATTCTTCCGAGTCAACTTAGTTAACGACAAGGCAATAGACGAGAAACCCGTAATAAATCTTCGATAATACCCCACAACCCAAGAAAACTACGGATATCCGAAACCGTTATCGGTCTTTCCCAATTAACCACCGCTTCTACTTTCTTCGGGTTGACACATATACCTTCCTTAGAAATTACATGCCCCCAAAATACATTACTTTCTAGCCAAAATTCACACTTACTCAACTTACTATACATTTGTTTTTCTCTCAAAGTTTGTAATACCATTCTTAGGTGTCGTTCATGATCTTTTCTAGAACGTGAATATACTAGAATGTCATCAATAAAAACGATCACAAATGAATCCTGATACGGTTCAAAAATTCGATTAATCAAGTCCATAAATACTACTGGTGCATTTGTTAACCCAAAAGGCATAACCAGAAACTCATAATGCCCATATCTGGTTCGAAACACTGTTCTTGGCGCATCGCTATCTTTTATCCTCACTTGGTGATAACCGGACGTCAAATCAATTTTTGAAAAGATGGTAGCACCCTGAAGTTGATCAAACAAGTTGTCTATTCGTGGCAAAGGGTATTTGTTTCTAATCGTCACCTTATTCAGTTGTCGATAATCAATTCACAATCACATGGTTTCGTCTGTCTTTTTACAAAAAAATATGGGCGCTCCCCAAGGTGACATACTAGGTCGAATAAACCCTTTATCTAGCAAATCTTTTAGTTGGATCTTCAATTCTAACAACTCATTTGGTGCCATTCTGTATGGTGGTATAGAATACGACTAGTTTCCAGAATTAATTCAGGAGTGAATTCAACTTCCCTGACTGGTACTACCCCGGTAACTCATCCGGAAAGACATCTGCATATTCACTGACCACTGGAATATTCCCCAATCCCAACGGTTTATGTTCTGTGTCAATAACATATGCAAGATAACCCTGCAACCCTTTTTCAACATTTGAACTGCTTTTAAGGATGATACTAAATTATTGACTGAATTTCTCTTATCCCCACAAAATTTAATTTCTGACTCCCGCGGGACTTTGAATATTACTTCCTTATTGAAACAATCAACTGTGGCATGATATGTCGACAGAAAATCCATGCCAAGTATTACATCGAAATCAATCATTTCTTAAGGTACCAAATCAATCCTTAGGTTTCTACTTTCAACGCATACCTCACATTGAGGATATACGACATCAACCATCATAATATCTGTGGTGACTGAGAGTCCGGAGGGCTCCTCGGATCCTTCGGGTTCTGACCGGACGTTTGAGATGGGTGCTTCGGTCGGATGAGCGGTCACCTATAAGAGAAAAGGGGGTCGCCTGCTTGGCTCCTGCAACACAAAGGTCAGTGCCCATCGGTCGGCAGCGATCGAGAGGGGCCTCCGATGGCTAAGTCAGCAACGGCAAGAGAGAGAAACTGTAAGCTGAAAGAGCGGTCGGAGAGAGATACCAGAAAAGCGGTCCCGTGAACAGTACTTTGACGGGGTATATATAGTCGTCTTGACTTGGCGCCAAACGTGCAAGTGTGTGTTGCACACGGGGGGAGGCCAGGTGCTGACGTCAGCCCTATGATGTTGCTGGGCCGCTGAACCGACCCGAGCCACGTCAGTAGTTGTACGACCGACCGAGTGCCACCTGCCGGAGGTCATTGTTCCCTGTCGCTGCCGATGGTGGACCCCTCCGGCACAGGACCGTCGGTCGGTGGAAGTTGTTCCTTCTCCCAGTGGGGAGTGGGAACGCTGGGCTTCCTTGACGTCCGGATGGGTAGGCCGGAGGTTGAAGGAGACCGCGTGGCCGGCCCGACTTGGCCCCTTCAGGTGTCCGGTGCGACTGCTTAGGTTGCCGAAGAACACGTGACGAACCGTCGGTTCTGTCCTCTAGTTGCAGTGTATGGCCGGAGGTCCGTGAGGCCGATGGCCCTGGATCACTCTGTGGTGTATGAATTGGATCCGGATAGTTGAGTTGATCCGGATGGTGGGGTCCGGCCCAAGAGGGATACGGTCCGGCCACTACAATAGCCCCTCAATTCTTTTTAATTTGTTGGAAGGGATTGAATCAGTTGTGCCGGACGCTGATCGGTTCGTTGGGCCGATCGTGGAATGATGTTGCCGAAGGCTTGCCATTATTCGAGAAGCTTCAGAGTTGATGATTTGATGGCACGCGCATTGTCCGGCGCGTCCCTGAATCGCAATGATTGTTTTTCAACTGCCGCTTCTGAATCATCCACGTGTCGCCTCCTGATTTGCTAGAGTCGTTGGATCGTGTGGATGGGACGTCGCTTCGATATCCGCACCTGTCGCTGATTGGTTGGAGCCGCCGCTTCGCGAACTGTGCGAGGCAGCTGGCCTCCTTCCCTCGTCTATAAATACAGACAATTGGTAGTTGGAGCCTTTACTCCGCAATTACTGCTCCCCGACTCCTGCTACTTCCGACTGCCTTGCTTCCGGATTCTCTCAAGCTTCCCAATCTTCCTTCTTCTCCTTTTCCTTCAGGTACCATTCCGGACCTCAATATATGCATTTTCCCTTTATTAGAGTGGTCTCCTGCCCGATCGGTGGGAGATCCGTTAGTCCGACTGCCTGTCTGCCGGACTGCCATCCCTCTCGCCGACTGGGTTATAAGCCCCTTTGGCGGAGGGAAAGTAGAGTCGGCGCAAGCCCCAAGTATGGGGATTTATCGCCCTCTAACTTTCGTTTTGGTTGTCCGGCAGGACGTGAGAGGAAGATGTCGGACTCCGACGACATACGATCAGTTTCTGATGTGGAGATGGGCTCAGACGTGGAGATGGGTTCTGATGCCCGGACTGACGCATAATCGTTGTCATCTTCGGAGACTGGGGCTGAGGTTGTAGGCAGTGTCGTTGAATCGGCAAGCCCGGTGAACGTTCGCCTCCCGCCGGCTTCTGTTGAGACTGTAGAGGCCGCCGCTGAGGTAGTGGAGGTAGCTGGAGCCTCCAGCAGACGAGTGAAGGCTTCCTCCTGTCCATACCTGCGGTACTCTAAGTCCGGAGTCTTTCTGCCGGATAACTTTAGGGAAAAGTATGCCATTCCCGGTGATGTCACGACGGAGCTACTTTATGAGCCGGCAGAAGTGCCATACGACGATGATCGCGTCGCCATCCCCCTCATGGCCATTACCGAGGGAGGCCTTCGTCTGCCCATTGATGATTTTATGAGGGACCTTCTATGTGAGTATGGGCTTTCTCCAGCCCAACTTACTGGAAACACATATAGGGTCACCGACTGCATCAGAAAACTCTGCCGGACCCAGGGTCTTGTCTTTACTGTTGCCGACCTCTTTGCCCTCTTCACACTCTCTCAAAATAAGAAATCCGAGCGCTATTTTTTGAGCGCTCGGTCTGGATCCAGAGACCTCTTTACCCGTCTACCGGATTGTGAGAAATGGGCCGACATCTACGTGGTGGTGTCCGGAGGCTACAACAGCCCCGCTGATGGAAGCAAACCCATACCGACTGCGAAGGGGTCGCCCGGTTAGTCTTTTGTAGTGTCTTCATATCTTTAATTAATCTACTGTCTTCTACCGACTGATTGTGCTTTCTGTTTTTGCAGCCCTTTCAAAAGTAACCCTTCGGCTGAAGAAGCAAGCCGACGACAGTCATCTTGCTGTGCTCCGGGCATTCCCTGAAAGGGACGTTCCTCGGCTCCTTGAATACCAGCTGACTTACCTGTCCTTTCTAGAGGATAAGAGAAAGAGAGCAGTTCGCCGGACCGCTGCTAGATTGCCCGAATCTTCAGAGATGCCAATCCGAGAAGGTTTTGAAGCAGAGGCTGCTCCCCTCAAAGGTGCATTCGTCAGGAAAAGAAAGAGGGGCCCCAAGGAAGGGGAGGCCGCCTCATCCCAAGGCGTTCATGGCCAGGTTCCTGCAACTCCGGGTCCCCTTACTCCGACTGGCGATGGCTCCCGGACCCCTCTTCCTGCATCCAGAGGCCAAGAGACGATGGAGGGGCTTCCCGAGGGATAGCCCCGACAGCCCCAGGTGAGGGCTTCTTCACATTCTGCCGGAGACCGTGGAAAGCGGCTGGCTATTGATCTGGAGGAGCAATGGCAGCCGTAGGGGACTCGGAAGGATGGAAGCCCCCTTATGGCTGCTGACTGCGTGGTTGCCAATGCTGAGCTGGGGCTCAGCTATGCTCGACTTTTGGAGTCTCCGGGGAACAAGGCCGTTCTGCCGGAGAATCTTAAACCAAGGATGAACTACGACATCTCTGCAATAATTGAGGTACTGATCCGGCCCTTTATCCGAACCCTTTGACTTGGCTTTTATCATTTGCTGATTGTTTGGATTTGTTGTAGGGCCTTGTCTGCTTTTCTACCAGCTTCCCGAAGGTTCTCCAGATTGCCGCCGACAAGCCCAAATATGAGGCCCAGTTTGCTGCCTTGGAAGCTGATCTTGCCAGCCTGCGACTGGAGAATGAAAAAGAGAAACAAAAAGGCCACGACCTGGACAAGGCGCTTCAGCATGAGAGGCACTCATATAAGAAGAAACTGACGTCGGAGAAGAAGAATGCAGAAGATTCGGCCGAGGCAGCCAATAAGGCCGGCTACAGAGATGGCCTGAAGGACGCCCGCGAGTCCTTCGGGAAACAGTGTCAGGATCAAGTGCTTGAACAGCACAAGAATAACTACACCCCTGGCTACACGAAGGGCCACCAGGACGGATATGACCTGGCGCTGCAGAAAGCAGGCGTCCCTGAGGGTCATACTGCCTGGCGGTACGTCGAGGAGGTGGAGGTGCGGCTGATTCCTATTGAGGACACCTTCCCGGAGGAGGAGGAGGACGGCGAAGAAGAAGAAGAGGAAGAAGCCGGAGATGAGGAACACCCTTCGGCAGAAGAGTGAAGGCTTCCTCCTGTTCTACTTTATCTTTGGTTTTGTTTTTGTTTTTTGAAAAATTTTGTTGTCATCTCCCGGACGCTGACTTTTCTCATGAATGAATGGATGAATGCCTCTTTTGTTTAACTTGTTACATAAATTTCACAATAATTGCCCTCCGGACATATTAAGGGGTTTACCAGTCCCCTTAGCATGATCCGGACGTCTTATCCAGTAGAGTGAGACCAGCAGAAACCAAGCAGATGACTGCCGGTGGCCTGGTCTCCGGTTACTCACCCTGGACGACAGAAGCCTTGGCAGATGACTGCCGGTGGCTTGGCCAGGAATGATGAACCCATGAGGGTATTGTGCCAGGACCGACAGAAGCCTGGTGGATGACCGCCGGAGGCTCGGCCATTGTGGCGAAAATCCTTCTTATAGTCGGGGGCCAGTGCAGATGACTGCTGAAGACCTGACCAAAGAAGGGAGGTTGACCAACAGGAGCCTGGAAAATGACTGCCGGAGGCTTGGTCAAAGCAGGGCCCTCGGTAAACAGAAGCTTGGTAGGAGACTACCGGAGGCTTGGCCAAAGGGTGGGGGACCGGCTGGGAGTATGGAACTGCCGACTGATGGAATGCACCGGACCAGTTTTTGAAAAATCAAAAAGTTTTATTAAAAGTTCAATATTTTTTATACAATTTAGTGGTAATATTTTCTAAGGTTTAGGGCATTCCATGGCTTGCCGACAGGCGTGTCGTCCATTTCTTCCAGCTTGTAGGCTCCCTTGCCGACGACCTTTGTGACTCTGAACGGACCTTCCCGATTTGGCATGAGCTTCTGCTATTTGCTCTTTAGGACCACCTTCCGGAGGACCAGTTTGTCCGATTTGAATATCCGGACACAGACGTTTTTATTGAAGCCCCTGGCTACTTCTTGTTGATAGGAGGCCAGTCTGATCCTGGCGGACTCCCTCTTTTCTTCTGCAAGGTCCAAGTCGGCAGCCAGGGTTGAATCGTTTGTTGGCTGATCAAAATGTTGCGTCCGGATAATTGGGAACCCAGCCTGGATTGGGATGACCGCTTCCACACCGAAGGCCAAAGAGTACGGTGTCTGGCCGGTTGACCGACGTGGGGTGGTCCGGTAAGCCCAGAGTATACGTGAGAGCTCTTCTTCCCATTTCCCCCTCTTTGACTCCAGCCTTCTCTTGAGACCAGCTGAGATGGTTTTGTTTGACGCTTCGGCCTGGCCGTTGCATTGAGGATAGTAAGGGGTGGAGTTGAAGAATCTGATGCCGAACTCTTCGCATGTGTTGGAAACAAGATCGCCGACGAACTGGGTGCCGTTGTCCGACACTATGGCATAGGGCACGCCGAACCTGGAGATGACGTTCTTCCAAATGAAACGCTTAACGTCGGCAACTGTGATGATGACGAGTGGTTCGGCCTCAACCCATTTCGTGAAGTAGTCTGTTGCTGTGATGAGGAACTTGAACCCACCCGGAGCGATTGGGAGCTTGCCGACGATGTCAATGCCCCATTGGGCGAACGGGCAAGGGCTAGTGACCGGATGAAGGTCCTCGCCAGGACAGTGGATCTCCGGAGCAAATAGTTGGCACTTGTGGCATGCTCTGACATAGTCTTCAACATCCTTGCGCATCTTCGGCCACCAGTACCCTTGGGTGATTGCTCGGTGGGCTAGTGACCGCCCGCCGGAGTGACATCCTGCACTGCCGGAGTGGAGCTCCTCGAGGATTACCGGAACCTGAGCTGGATGGACGCAGAGCAGATAAGGGCTGGTCCTGGACCGTCGGTAGAGGGCCTCCGTTGGGGACAGCCAGAAGTTTGCTGCCTTGCAACGGATACGCTGGGCCTCTCGCCGATCCTCCGGCAGGGTATCTGACTTGAGGAAGGCAAAAACTTCATCCATCCAGCTGGAGCCTTCTGTTATGTTGTTCACCTCCAGCTCCGGAGGTTCATGACTCGGCTGAGAGATGATGCCGAAGGAGATTGATCTGTGGCCGGAGGGAGGGCAAGCGGAGGCTAGCTTGGCGAGGGCGACGGCATGGGAGTTATACTCCCTTGGGATCTGTTCTATCCGGAAGGTCTTGAACTTCTTTGTTTCTTCTAGAGCAGAGCTGAGGTATTTACACATCCTGTCGTCTCGAGCGCCATACTCTCCGGTCAACTGGTTGACGACCAGCTGAGAGTCGTTGAAGACGACAATATCCTCAACCCCTATGTCTGCGGCAAGACATAGTCCGGAGATCAGAGTTTCATATTCCGCCTCACTGTTGGATGTCGGATATTCAATAGACAGGGCATTTTCATGGATGACTCCCCCGGGGGAGGCTAGTACGATCCCTGCGCCAGAGCCCCGATTGTTGGATGCGCCGTCCACATGCAATCTCCAGGTGTCCCCATGAAAGAGCTGCCATTGTTCCGCCAGACGTTGGGCACACGTGCCGGAGCGTCGTAAAAGCAGAGCATCGGATGAGGAGGCGACCTGCAGATCCTTGGTATTGGCCGGAGACTGTGCCGGAGATTCTTTGGGGATGACCCCCGCAGAGAACTCTGCGACGAAGTCGGCCAACACCTGGGCTTTGATGGCCGTCCTAGGCTGATACTTGATATCAAAGTTGGCCAGTTCGACCGCCCATTTTGAGATCTGGTTGGAGAGGTCGGCCTTTCGGAGGACTGCTTTTAGTGGATGCTCCGTCAGAATAGTTATGGTGTGTTGCTGGAAGTAGGGCAGCAATTTCCTGGAAGCAGAAACCAAAGCAAGAGCAAGTTTTTCAAGGGGCAAGTACCTGGTTTCGACCGGAAGAAGGGTCTTGCTGGTGTAATAGACCGGCTGGTGGTCCGTTGCTTCTACTCGGCAGAGGACTGAACTGACGGCGTGCTGGGAGACGACCAGATAGAGGATGATGGGCTCCATGTCCCTCGGTGTGACCAATACCGGAGGACTGGAGATGTATTTTTTGAGTTGCTGTGCTTGATCGCACTCTTCCGTCCACTTATAGCTGCGCCGGCTGGTTTTGATGGTTTGGAAGAACGCCCGGCAAAGGTCAGACGACCGGCTGATAAACCTGTTGAGAGACGCTGCCATGCCGGTCAGTCGTTGGACTTCTTTAATGGTGGACGGAGGTCTGAGGCTCGTTACTGCAGTGACCTGGGAGGGGTCTGTCTCTATTCCCCGGCTGGGGACAAGATAGCCCAGGAACTTGCCGGAGCCCACACCGAAGGCACACTTTTCGGCGTTAAGACGGAGCCCATGCTTCTTCAAGATCTCAAAGACCTCCGTCAGGTGCTGGATATAGTTGATTGCATAACTGCTCTTGACAACCATGTGGTCGATGTAGGCTTCTATCGTATCCCTGATCTGCCGAGAGAACATCCGAGAGACCATCCGCTGGTAGGTTGCTCCGGCATTCTTCAAACCGAAGGGCATAACTTTGTAGCAGTACACCCCCTTGGGAGTGATGAAGACTGTCTTCTCCATATCCTCCTTGGGCATTGAAATCTGGTGGTAGCCCCTGTAGGCGTCCATGAAACTGAGCTTTTGGTGTCCGGCGGTGGCGTCGACTAGCTGATCGATCTGGTCCAAAGGAAAGCAGTCCTTTGGGCAGGCATCATTGAGATTGGTGTAGTCAACACATACTCGCCATTTGCCGGACTTTTTCTTGACGACCACTGTGTTTGCCAGCCAGGTGGGATACTGGACTTCTTGGATGGCACCTGCTTCTAACAGCCGGTCCACTTCCTCTACGACTGCCTGTGTATGTGCCGGAGAGGAGCGTCGGGGTCTTTGGACGATGGGGCGCCGGGAGGGATTTACGTTCAGCTGATGACAGATGAACGACGGGTCCACTCCGGGCATCTCGTATGGAGTCCAGGCGAAGACCTCAATATTGGCTTTTAGAAACTTCACATACCTTTCTTGGTCCGTAGGAGAAAGTGAGGACCCGATAAGGAACGCCCGGTTGTCGCCCTCAATGATTGGTACCGTGATGAGTTCTTCAACTGCCTTTTCGGCTGCCGGAGCGCCGACATCTTCGAGGGCTGGGGTGTCCGGAACTTCTACCCATTGAACCTGTTTCATCTGCTTGTTTTCCCGGACAACCGAGATGTAGCGCTGTTTTAATGCTGCCTGGTCGCCATGAATGTCCTCTTGCCATCCGGAGGCCCCAATAAACCGGATGACTTGATGTTAGGTTGAGGCGATCGCCTGTATGTAGTGAATCCAGGTCCGGCCAAGGATGGCGTTGTATGGACTAGGAACGTCAACAACAATGAACTCCATGTCAACTGTCTTGGATCCTGCCCGGACCGGGAGAGTGATCTTGCCGAGGGGCCAAACAGGCCCCCCGTTAAATCCGACCAATGGGACGTCGGCTGACTGCAAAGCATCAGAGGAAAGCTTAAGTGCTTGAAACATGGAAAAGTACATTACCTCTGCAGAGCTTCCTTGGTCGATGAGGATGCGCCGGACGTTGGCTGGTCCGACGCGTAGGGTGACGACCAGGGCGCCGTTGTGAGGAAACTGGACTCGGTCAAGATCCTTCTCTGTGAAAGTTATGGACCATCTCGATCGATCGGACGGCTGCTTCCGCTTGAGGCCAGAACCGATCGTGAGCACTTGTTTAGGGGAAAAGGCCTGGTCGATTTCTGTCCGGAGACGAGCAGCAGCCTCCTTGTTGAGCGGCCCGTGGATGACGTTGATTGTCGGGACGTCCTCCTCCGGCTAAACGGGACGTCTGGAGCTCTGGGCAAGTTCAGGTGTCTTCTTCTGATCAACCCATCGAGCTAGGTGTCCCTGCTGCACCAGGAGCTCTAAGTACGACTTGAAGGGTTTGCACCCGGTCGTGAAATATCCTTGCTCCTTATGATAGGTGCAGTGGATCCGCTTATCTTTCGTTTTGCAGGCCGTTCCGAGCTTGTGGTCCGGCCACGCGAAGAAAGGCTGATTCTCAATTTGTTTCAGCACAACATAAATGGGTTCGGTGAAGACCGTCGTTTCCGCGGTGAGCTCGTAGAGCTTGGGGGCCTTCGGGCCACCTTTCCTTCCTGTTTTGACAATATTTACCTGCCTTCGGCCTCCTGCTAGCTGTGGAGCCCAAGGCTGCTGATTTGGTCACTGGGTTGCACGCTCGGCCAGGAGATCTTCCAACTGACAGAATTTTTGAACCCGGAGCATGAGGTCGTCCATGTCCTCTGAGGGGTGGAGTGTGAGGTCGGTGAAGATCCGGCTGTTGCTATCCAGTCCGTTTTTGAAAGAAGAGGCAGCCACTGTCTGATCGCAACCTTGGATATCGTTAAAAAGCTCCCAGTACCTCTCGGAGTACTGACGGAGGCTTTCACCCGGACGCTTCCTAAGGCTGATGAGAGCGTCGATCTGCTTGGTTTGCCGGCTGCTGGTTACGAACCTGGCCATGAAGGCTCGCTCAAGATCCCGGTAGCACGAGATGTTGAGGGAGCTTGTTGAACCAGAGTGAGCCCAGAGTGTCAAGGCTGGTGGGGAACACCTTGCACATGACCGAGTCATCGGTAGTGTAGAGAGAGATGATCTGGAGGTAGTGAATGAGATGAGTGTAGGCGTCCGTTTTGGGGTCATACCTTGTGAACTTGGGCAGATTGAAGCCTGCCGGGAGGTTCGCCAGCTCAATCTCCGGAATAAAAGGGGATAGGCTGAGCTGTCGGAGCCTGGCATCAAAGGATGCCTTCTGTTGTATGGCCCTCTTCTCGAGGCTAGCTGCCATCTGTCTCCGGCGGTTCAGGTGGTCCCTGAGGTCTCCGACTGGAGGTGGGGAGTCATGATTTCTGGGGTACCTTCTCTTATGGCCAGAGAAGTCATCTGCTTCGTGATACCGACCGGAGCGCTGATTGTCCCTTCGCCGGCGGTGCCTGTGGCTTACTTCAGAAGTTTCCGTGGGCAGAGTATCCGGCGGAGCGACCCTGACGGGGGCCAAATCTTCTTCATCCAGACGACGGGTCTCGCGAGATCTTCCGGAGCGAGAGCTAGAGACAGCACTGTTGCAGGGTCGGTATCTGGGGGACCGGGGAAGACGGCCTCCAGACTGGCGCTTCCGGATGGGGGATCGGCGGATAGTTTTTCCTTTATCTGTGCGTCCGCGATCGTTCAGCCTTCCCGGGCGCTCTAGATCTGACCCTCTAATAGTTCGCTCTGAGTCGTCCTGCAAAGCTTCGGACAAAATGGGTAAACATGGGGTTGGACCTCCGGCGAGCCTTGCTAGCTGATCCTTAAGGAAGGCTATCTCCAGATCCTTCTGACGGAGCTGCTCGTCGGGCTGCTGAGAGGTGGACCCCAACAGGGTTAGGGGAGGGTCTCCGGCAACAAAAATGGGCGTAGGGGGTGTAACAGGCAATCGGCGGTGGTGGTGGTCACGAGAGTCGTCGACGGCCATCAAGAGAGAGGGGAACACTGTCCCGTCCCGTCCCGCATTTAACAATTTAATGTTTAGCGGATCCAGTAACCGTGAGTAAAACAGAAATAAACCATACAACTAATAAAAGTGTCACTAAAACAAAACTGAAACTGCATAACACATCTACTGAAAAGTAGAAAACTAAGTCTGAATAAACATCCACAAGTACTGAGTCTCAAACATCAACTAAGTCCAACTGACTTATACAACAACGTACTAAAAGGTAGTACTAAAAAAAACAAAAGTACTGAACTAGAAGCTGCCACAAAACTCCTCCAGCTGAAAACTCTAAGACTGTAGTGGACCAGAACAGCTAGCTCGTAGAATCTGCACTTCGACCAATGCCCATACAAATACAAAGTGCAGGAGTGTATAAGTTACGGAAAGCACTTCAAATAAAAGTAGTACTGAAAAGAAAACGATATATCCAAAGCAGTTAACAATTCTAACAGGTCTAACAGAATATTAAAACTATAAACAGAAACAGGAAGTATGTGATACTACAACAGAAAATCAGAAGATGTACCAACAGATATTTTCTATAACAGAAACTAAATAGAAAACTGAAGTAACTGATCTGTACAAAAACAACTATTTTAGTTATCTTTTAAGTTGGTGCTGCCCCACAGGTGTCCTACAGACCACCCACTTTTCAATTCATATCCAACAGGACCAATTCAACGACGTTAATACATCACACAGTGACCGCCGGATACATGTCCATAACAGGATATCAGGACCAATTCAACGACGTTAATACATCACACAGTGACCGCCGGATACATGTCCATTTCAGAGGTTCAATACAATTTTACAATTATCTAAAATAATTGTTAAACAGAACATGTAACGTACTAGCATGTCACAAAAGGGTACTTTTTGTATGATAATAATATACAATTGATGTACAATAAGCAAGGAAAACTTTACAGTCCTAAACGTAACCAGTACACTCACCAAATCCTTTTACAGAGGTTTCTTGGAATAGGATTTTGATGGATAGAGATACTTAGATGATTCTACTGTCACAAGATCATTATAAACATTAGAAAACAGTAATATTTCACATAAAATATTCTGCCAAAATCCCTTCTGAAAAATATATTTAAAATCCCAAGTTTTCCATTTTTTCTAAAAATTCACTTTTCTCCCGAGACTCAAGATATCGGTATCTAAGCACTAGATATTGGTATCTTGATCAGAACCTAAGATATCGATTTCTAACCTCTCAAGATACCGCAGTTGATACCCCTTAAGATATCGATATCTTAACACTAGATATCGGTATCTTAACACTTAAGATATCGGTTTCTAAGCAGAGCAGACTACGGTTTCTAAGGTCTGGACCAAGATATCGATATCTTGGTGACCAAGATATCGGTATCTAAGGTCGTCTTCTCCAAAAATTTGGCAGAACTTCAACAGAACGTAAGGTTTTGTTCAAAACTAATTTTCTTCGATTTGACTATCAAAAACTCAACCAAACATCTTCAAAATTCATACAGATGATCTTTATCTATCCTAAAACAACATAACTTAAACAAATTTTGGAAGAGATTACCTTAATCAAATGAAATCAAATTGAGAAGATCTTGACGAAAAGTTTTGAATCTCCCTCCTCCTATTCACACTGATCACTGCTTCAAAACCTCTGTACAAAATCGAGCAGACCCTTCTCTCACTCTCACCCGATACTTGTTCTTGATCCCACTCTCTCTCTCTCTCTCACGAATTTGTGCAGAACAGATGGCTTTTGCAAAACTCCCTAAATCTGATACGATTTGTATTTTTATAACATGTAATTGACACTCTTGTTTTTAACGATTTGAACACTTGTCAAATGGGTTTAGACAGCACATCACATGCATAACTTAGTTTATATCGATCAGTACACGTATCATCTCACCCTTCTCGCATTCTCCGCCATTGTTACAGTTTATCAGAGCTCTGGAACAATCTCCTTAGATACCGGTATCTTGGTAAACAAGATATCGGTATCTTAGGAAAAACCCAAGATACTCCTGAGAAACCGGTTGCTGGGGTCCCGGTTGCCAACCTTCATAAGATACCGGTATCTTGGCTATTCCAGATACCGATATCTAAGACCAATTTCTCAAAATTTCTTCAAAATTTTCCCAAACATCCTTAATTATTTTCTTAAGCCCAAAATTTATTTTAAACCTCATTTATTTATTATTTTTACGGGTACAAGTATTTTCAAACACTTAGCGAAGGGGTAGACTGTCGGTCACCTGATTCTGGGAACGAGCATCCCCAGCGGAGTCGCCAATAATGGTGATTGAGAGTCCGGAGGGCTCCTCGGATCCTTCGGGTTCTGGCCCAAAA
>NMUG010004087.1:0-14165 GCA_002855965.1 Monotropa hypopitys | reverse complement strand
AAAACAGTCACCACAAACGTGTATCACCCTAGATTCGCAAAACTCCTTGAACTCTGAGCTATCAAATTTCTTTCCCAAGTCAACAACCAACACCCTAGGTAAGCCAAATTGGCAGATGATATTCTGCCACAAGAAGGAAATTGGTGCTTGAGAGGTGGTGATGGATAGAGCCTTGGTGATGTAGGGTGGGTTATTGATGAATCCACCTGTAGCCTTTACTCAATGCAGCGGAAATAAATGGAAGGATATATCGAGAGGAATTTCGATGAACAGCAAAAGCAGAACATAAAACAAAGGGATAAATAGAATGCCTTCATTGATTTCGAAGAATACCAAAGTTAATTCTATTCTTTAACCTGTTGATTCTCACACGAATGGCCAGGATAAAGGCTCTTCAATCTATTGATTTGTGCACGAATGCCCAGATTCAAGGCTCCAATCACAATTGTTGATTCCTAAGAATACCAATCGGTAATGGGGAAACGAGCAAACATTGCCGTTTTTTCTATATCTCAATCAAAAAGTTTTTACATCAGTTACATCGTCGGATGTATATAGGGTAATGAGAAAATCCTAATTTGAAAATAAACCCTAAGTACTATTCTTGGGCCACTGGCAAATTAGGCCCAAAAAGGAAAAGAAAAGAAACCCTAAACACGTCGGGCAAAACAAAAATAAGAAAAAGACAAAATATGCATAAGCATGTGGGGCCAGGAAAGGAGCGCTCCCCGCACAGAGAAAGGAAATGCCGAGCTGAATTAGTCACGTAGTCGAGGACAGTCGGGATGAACTGCCTTCGAACACGGGAGTGCGGGAATAAAGGTTTTTGACCTCTGGGTTGGTCGAAAGTGATCGTCCGAGAGAGATGATTACTTCAGAAGGTTTGGACTTCCCGAATGTTGCTTAGCCGAGCTCAAACGTGGAGAAGTACGGACAGCGGGCTGGTTGGCCGAGTTTAAACATTCAGCTCAGGAAGTGCTTTTGTCATAGGCCTCGAGTGCGGCACCACGTGTCCTTGGGGAAGCTCGGCTTAAGTAGTCCTCAGTTATGCTATCTGTATAATCCTCTCCATGTTGGAAAGAATTCGGCCTTAAATTTGTGACTTATTCATCTCCACTGGAGCTGTCGCCATGGTAAGGTATGAGGTGTTTCACATTGAATACATCTGAGATGTTGAGATGGGTTGGTAGCTTCAAATAGTAGGCATTGGGTTTGACTTTTTCAATAATCTCATGGGGCCCAATCTTTCGTGCAGCTAACTTGCTATACTCATATATGGGGTATCTATCTTTGGTGAGCACAGCCCAAACAAAGTCTCCCGGACTGAACTCTACCAGGCGTCTTCTCTGGTAAGATGTTGCTTTGTATTAGCTCTCGGACTTCTTCAAATGTTGTTGAACTTGCCTGTGTATACTTTGTAGATCACTAACAATGTCTTCAGCCTTCTTATGAACCTTCATCATGTCTGGAATTTTAGCAAGATCAATAGGGGCCCGGGGTTGAAATCCATAGTTGGCTACAAATGGACTGATTCTCGTACTACAGTTGACCGAATAGTTGAAGGTGAATTCTGCCTCATACATCTTCTGATCCCATGACTTAGGTTGATCTCCCACCAAACATCGCAGTAAGTTTCCTAATGAACGGTTGACCACTTCAGTCTGTCCATCCGTCTGAGGGTGATAAGCACTATTGAAGTCCAATTTGGTATTGGTTAGCTTCCAAAGACATCTCCAGAAGTGATTGAGGAATTTGGAGTCTCTGTCAGAAATAATTGATGTCGGTAAGCCATGCAGTATATACACCTTCCAAAAGTAGAGCTGAGCGATGTGAATGGCATCATTGGTCTTCTTGCAACCAATAAAATGAGCCATCTTGGTGAATCGGTCTACCACCACAAAGATAGAATCAAACCCGCATTAGGTGCGCGGTAATCCTAGGATAAAATCCATACTTACACTGGACCACGGATGGTCAGGAATTGGAAGTGGTAAGTACAGTCCTGCATTAGTCGTAGTGCCCTTTGCGACCTGACAAATTCTACAGCTCTCCACGACCCTAGTGATATCCTGCCATATAGAAGGCCAGAAGTAGGAACTGCTTACCAGCTGGACTGTTTTATCCCCCCCTATATGGCCTTCATCATGGAGTTCTTTGACGATTCTAAGTTGTAGGCTAGAGTCAGGTACACATAATTGAATTCCCTTGAATAAGAACCCATTGTGCAAAGTATACTCTGGATGCTAACCTACCATAACTTCCTATAGTAGTCGAACCTCACTGGGCACGGGCCGAACCCTAATAGCCGGATCAGTCGGCCAGTCTGGACCCTGCCCCACATCTCACAGAGCAATCCAGGGTCATCGGCCTCACGGACCTCCGGCATATCTCACTCTGCAGCCGAAGGACAGAATCGGTGGTTCATCGTGTTCCCTTCAGAATCGAAGCAGAACTCACCTGACACCCGAAGGAGCCAAGTCGGGTCATCCATGCAGTCTCCTTCAACCTATGGTATATCCAACCGGATATCAAGGAAGCCCTGCGTTACCACTCTCCACTGGTAGAAGGAACAACTTCCACCGACGGACCATCTTATGCCGGAAGGGTCCACCATCGGCAGTGACAGGGAAAAATGACCTCCAGCACAGCGGTACTCTGGGCTTGGCTGTACAATTGCTGACGTGGCTCAGGTCGGCCCAATGGCCCAACAGTATAATAAGGCTGATGTCAGCACCGGGACCCCCCGTGTGCATCACACGCTTGCACTTTTAGCGCCAAGTCAGGTTGGATTATATATACCCCATTGAGGTACTATTCACGTGACTTTTAACTTTTGGTTCTTCTTCCAGCTCTCCGACTCTCAGTTTCCGATTTTCTTTCTCCTACAGTTACTGACTTAGTCATCGGAGGCCCCTCTCAGTCACAACCGACTGGTGGGCACTAACCTTCGTCTTGTAGGAGCCAAGAAGGTGAAACCTTTTCTCTTATAGGCGATCCACTCAGTCATGCAAAGTGTCCATCCCTTACCATCTGGACATAGCATAGAGGATTCGAAGAGCTCTTCGGATATCAGTCAACACAATTGGCGATTCTACTGGAGACACTCCATTCTCAGACTCATGTGACCTCACATCCACCTCTTCCCTCAATTCTTCCTTACTCTATGATGGTCGGTGACGACACTTGTAATCACTATCACCATCGCCTACCTCCTTCTCTTCTGCCGACTATCACTGCTGCTCAGGACCTACCTTTCGACCTTCTAGGAACCTCCTATCAGCATCTCGACGAGCAGCTCCATAAAAAAGACTCAAAGATCGACTTCTTGAAGGACCAAATAACGAGGCTCGTCGGTGGTCCCCTCCACTACCCTCTAATTCCCGTTGAGGATGCACTGCGCACTGACTCTGAGCCCACCAAGAGGAAATCATACTTAGAGTGACAAGGAGGGCTAAATGATCACAGTCGCTCAGACAAAGGAAAGGTAGTCTGCCGATCTCCCGTCCATGAGCGCTAGTCGGGAGGCCGTGCCCGGTCCTCCAGGTACCGACCCTCCACCAGCACTGTATCCAGTTCTCGCTCCAGAAGATCACGCGAGACCCTATACCTCCTGATGATGGAAACTTAGTCCATGTCAAAGCCACTTTGTTGGAGACTCAGCCTAGGGGAATCTCAGAAACAGACCAAAGGCACCGACGGCAAAGGGACTATCAGTGCTCCGACACGCATCACGGAGCAGATGACTTCTCCGGCCACAAGAGAAGACATCACATAGGTCATGAATCCCCTCCCCCAGAAAGGATAGAGACCTCAGGGACCATCTGAACTATCGTCGGAGTCATATGGCCCCTAGCCCAGAAAAGAGAGCTGTCCAACAGAAGGCGTCCGTCGACGCTAGGCTCCGGCAGCTCAGCCTCTCTCCCTTTATCCCAGAGATAGAGCTGGCGACTCTCCCTCCGGGCTTCAACCTGCCGAAGTTCACCAAGTATGATCCTAAGACGGATGCCTACACCCACCTTATCCACTTTTGGCAGATCATCTCTCTCTACACCACCAACGATTCCATCATGTGCAAGGTATTCCCCACCAGCCTTGGCACTTTAGGCTCTCTCTAGTTCAACAAGCTCCCTTCACGTAGTATTTTATGCTACCAAGACTTTGAGCGAGCCTTTATGGCCTGATTTGTTACAAGCAGTAAACAGACCAAGCAGGTTGACGCCTTGATCAGCCTTAGGAAACATCCGGACGAGAGCCTCCGACAATATACTAAAAGGTACTGGGAACTCTTTAATGAGATCCAAGGTTGTGAGTGTCGCGCCCCGAAAATTTTCCGGTTTTCCCCAACCTTCTTCCTACGACGACGAGCGCGAGGGAGGTTGTGTGCAATGGGGAATTCCCGTATTTCATTTTCTTTCGTTGGCTTGAATGCGACGTGTTTTTGTTGTAAAAGGGACAGCTGGATTGTTTAACTTTAAAATGTAAAATTAATAACAAATTGCAATCGCCAAAGCAATATACATTTTATTATTAATCTGTTTTTCGGAGTCGCCACCTGGCATAGAGTTATGGTTTGGAAACAAATTAAATCCAATGACTGAATTCCCAATCTCTCAAACTTCAATTACTCAAAAAATAGCCACCTAACATTAGACTAGATTCTGGAAAATGTGAGCATGAAATTCAGATTAATTACTCAAAGAACAACCACCTAACATTAGGTTGCCCCTTGGAAGATCTTATGATTAAATCCAAAACACATAAAAGGGAGACTTCAATAGAATTGATTCTGATGATCAGATTAGATACAAACAAGACCAAGTCATGACTCAAGCATTAGATATGCCAATCTCATAGATTGTCAATACCCAATCAAAGGTATACTCAACTCAAGTTGTTTCCAAATTACAGATTCAATTCCACTCCATCTCAACAATTAAACTCAAATTAGAATGAGAGGAGAGAGAATCAACCACTGAATCAAATTGATTCCCTCAGATCCAATCCCTTAAGCTTAGAGAATTCATGAATCTAAACTAAAATAGGGACTGAAATCAATGGAACAGTGAATTAAAACAACTAAAATTAACTACTGTAATTGAATGAGAAAAAGGAAGAGAGAAGAGCATTAGAACAATGAAATTGAAAGCTAAATTAAAAACAAGACTATTGAATTGAACTAGGACTTAGAGAATTACAAAGGAAATTGAACTAGGAATTGCAGAATTGAAAACTACTTAGAGCTGAAAATAAAACTATGGGTTGTCTAACCTCAAGCCTCCTTACAAAATACCTAAGCCCTCTTATTTATAGGCTATACCTAGGGCTCTAGAAGGAATTCTCCCAAAGTTTGGGGGGAAAATAATGAAAATCGCATAAAAATAATTACAGAACAGGTGGACAAAGGGGAACACACTTCAGATTTTGCCTAAAATTAATCCTTGTACTACCTGTAGTTGGAGCTTGCACTACCGGTAGTTGGAGCTTGCACTATCGGTAGTTGGAGCTGTTGTATCTCTTCTTTTCAACTTTAATTCTTGTACTCTCGGTAGTTGGAGCTTGTACTACCGGTAGTTGGAGGTGCTGTATCTCTTCTTTTCAACTTTAATTCTTGTACTCACGGTAGTTGGAACTTGTACTCACGGTAGTTGGAGCCTTTTACATCACTTTGACAGCAACAACATCATCTTTGCAGCAGCAACAACATCACTTTACTCTCCCGGGAGTTGAATGGTATGATGTTTGAGGGAATTCAAATTCTCTTATTCAATGTTTGTGCTTCAAAAATCCAATTCCCCTTGCTTCTACTTGTTCATATGACCAACAAATAACTTAAATGCCAAGAACTACAAAGCCATGCTATTTTAGCTTATTTTATCATGAAGAACTGAAATGGATATAAACATGAAAATCATCCAAAATGACAAGCTTTTAACAATGAAAATTCACAAACGTAAAGGGGAATAAAGGCATTGATTTGCACTTTTTAGTGCCAATCAGTGAATATCATGGAGCATATGTGTATGTATTAAGTGATAAGTGCATGCGAGTAATCTTGGATTATTGATACGAGGTCGCACTCTCGTTGGCTATCATTCATCCATTCCAGTTTGGTTGTGATTATTGCCTTGGTAGGGTATCGCTTGCACCCTCTTTTAGATTCTTTATCCCATTGCATCTCTACCCTACGTAATTTCGAGGACAAAAATTCTTTAAGGGGTATGAATTGTAACAGCTTCGAAATTTATAAACTGAATTTAGAATTCTTAAATTCTATTTTCTAGATTTTGACTGATTGTAATATTAAAATCTTCTCTTGATTGATGATGTGGTTTATCCTTGAAAGTTGTAGAGAATTCAATCGTGAATCCAACTCAACTTGAATCGTTGAAATTGGAGTTCGGACGATTATTTGGCGTCCAAAATACTCCCAAGAAGTTTCGGTCCAGAAGCATTCAGAACTGGTTTCGGGGGTGTCCATAACCGGTTCCCAAGTGCATTAGGCACCAAGGAAGGGAAGCACTAGAGGAACCTGCAACACCCTTGTGCCCTGCAATAGGTTCCCACGTCGGGGTTCTGTAACCGGTTCCCCTTCTACCGTAACCGGTTCCCGCATAAGCCAAGGGCAACCGCAACCCCTTCCCCCAAACCGGTTCCCACCATGCATAACCGCAATAGTTACGGGTAGTGACAACCGTAACCGGTTGCCACAGACCCCATAACCATTTACGGGTGTTCGGGAGGCTATTTTTTGGGAAGTTTACCGGGGGCATTTTGGTCATTCCCCATGTGTTTTAACATATCAATATGTGTGTATCTACCCTAAAATGTCTCAGAACTATCTCTCATACTCTCTATACCTCCCTCTCATTTCTCTTTCATTTTCTCTCTCCCTTCTGTCTAAATCCTTGGAGGATTGATTGGAAATCAAGAAAAACCTCAAGGCTTAACGTCGACGAAGGCAAGGAGATCTCTGTGGTGACGTGCTTGGCTCGGGGACTTTTGAAGGATCCCTCATCTAGGGATTTCGAGTTCTTGGTATTCTAGGTGGGTAAATCTCTCTCTTAACTTGTATGTGTGCGTGTGTGGATGTTGGTTCTCTTGTCCCTTATCCCCTTCAATCCATAGAGTATTTGACGGTTAGAGTTCATATGAGGTGACTTGGAGAGGGTGGAACCCTTGTCTTGAACTTGTATGAGTCGTTGAGGTTATATCCTTGGCCTTCAAATTCATGAAGGCCAAGTGTTCGATGAAATGCTTGATTGGGTGTTAGTGATTGATGTTGGGTGTTGTGAGAATGTTGATGAACTTGAGGTGTCCTTGGGTGGCCTTGGAAATCCAATGGCCACCATGTGTTCGATCAAATACCCGAATAAACTATAGACTTGAGTTGGGAAATTGTCGAGTCGTCTTGGAGTCATTTGAGGACTTAGGAGTTCCCGACATCTTGTGGTCTCTTGTAGTTAATAAAAGTCCTAAGTAGGCCTTACCGTGAAATTGGGAATGGTCATAAATGTCTAGGCTTGTTTGAAGGGAAATGGTGTCACTTGAACCATTAGAGACTTTCCCCATGTATTGTTATATTTTGATTCGATTTGGAGATCCATGAGTGAATCTATGATAAATCAAAGTAGTCTTGTAATGACATACCGATTGATGTGTCCTCCCTTGATATCGTCGAGGTGGAAGGCATTGAAAGAAATGGTGGTCTCCCTTGGTATTGCCAAGGTTGAGTCGTGAGTTGATAAACTAATTAATTAACTCAACTTACGCAACGAATGTCAAATATGAGGGATGTGTCCTACGAGGGCTACCTACATTCAATCTTGAATCTTTCATTCTAAATGCACAAATTCCAAGAACTCAAGAAGATGAACATATGTAAAAATAAAAATGGGTATTTAGTGTCCAATGTGATTTTGATCATTCTCAAATGTGTTAAGTGGGATATACATGTTACCGTAAGTCATGGAATCCCTAGTGATCACTGGCAGGTGAGGATTTAGGAAACAAGTCTTTGGCCAAAAGGGGAAATACGAGTTCCCATATAAGTCTCGGAACAAATTGAAAACACTGTCCGGTGGGTTTCAGGAGAAGCTTAGAACATTGATTACTACCTTATTTAATGAGATTGGGATTCGTGACCCTCTTGTTTTGACAAGTTGGGAATATACGGTAAAACTTTAATAATAATGAATGAAGGTTGATTATCCCTTGTTTTATCAAGGTGAACGTGTATGGCTCCCTTGTTTTGACAAGGTTGAGAGAATTGTAAAACTTACCTCAATCATTCAAATATTTTAAAATTATAAGTAAATCCAATCCATAACAGTGTCTAAGATTGAAAGAGGATTGTGAAATGAGTTGGTAAGTATAGTCTTGGTGGTGAGTTTTTTTGGGCCCTTCTGATAGGCTCTTGTGATTGTCTTACCCTGGTAGTAGAGGTATTGACTTGTACTTGAGTCGTTGTCTACCTGGTTGGAATTTGGAATCTATCTCACTATGCCCTTTGAGGTTTTGAGGATTAGAGTCTGTGTTCACCGTTAGTATAGCATTTGTGTCGATTGTACTTAAGGATGCATTTGCACCTCTCTAGCTTTGTTCCTTTTTCTGCTTTCAATATGTTTGCATGTGGACACTTGGGCATACGCACACACCGTGTGCATACTTGTTCGTAGTTAGTGGTTTCCTACTGAGCGCGTGGATAGCTCAAATCCCCTTCCCCTTTCTCCCAGTCTTCTGTGTGCAGAGATATAAGGACTTGTCGATTGGAGATCTTGGAGTAGCTGCAGGATTTTCAGTAGAGGTTGTCATTCCCTTTACTTTCATTTCTGTTTACTTTTGTAGATGTTGTAGTTAGTTGTTTTACCTATTACTCTTCCGCACTTTGTACTCTTCTGTACCTTTGTACCATACTAGTGGATTTTATTTCACTTTGTTGGATGTCTTGTGGATTGACACCTTGGGTAGTGAGCTTCCTCCTATATATTAGCCATTTTAAAATGATTTCAAAAAAATGGTTTGAATTTCAGGTCATTACAAGGTAAATTAATAAGACTTTACAGTAGGTTGAGCATGGGGTTCTTTCCCAACTCAACTGTTTGACAGTGGAAGCAGAAAGACAAGAGGTACACCCTGACATTCTAACTATTCTTACCATGTTTGAATACCTATTTGTGGAACCAACTGCTTTACCTCCCATAAGAGAAGAGGATCATAAAATACCACTTAAGGACGTGGTTGAACCAACACATGTCAGACCATAAAGATATCCATTCGTTCAATAAAATGAGATTGAAAGATTGGTCAAAGGGATGATGCAGACTAGCATAATTAAACCTAGTGTCAGTCCATTCTCTTCTCCTGTATTTCTTGTCAAGAAGAAGGACAATACTTGGAGAATGTGTGTTGATTACAGAGCATTGAATAAGCACACCATAAAAGACAAGTTCCCTATACCTATAATTGAAGAGTTGCTTGATGAATTACATGGGGCCACTTGTTTTCTAAATTGGACTTGAGGGTTGGGTATCATCAGATTAGAGTACACCCAGATGATGTTAAAAAGACAGCTTTTAGAACCCATGATGGCTACTATGAGTTCTTGGTAATATCCTTTGGTCTAACCAATGCACCCGCAACTTTCCAAAGCCTTATGTACAGAATTTTAAGCCTTTCTTAAGGAAGTACATCTTAGTATTTTTTTGATGACATTCTTGTGTACAGTCCCACGTGGGCTAGCCATTTGGAGCACCTGACCACTACCTTGTCCATGTTACGATCACACCAGCTATTTGTCAAGAGAAGTAAATGTGCCCTTGGGCATTCCAATTTGGAATACCTAAGCCATGTAATTTCTGATAAGGGGGTGCTAGTAGATCTGGTAAAGTTAGAAAGCATGATCAATTGGCCAAGACCTAATTCAGTTAAGGCATTGAGGGGATTTTTGAGGCTCACGGGATATTATAGAAGGTTTGTCAAAGACTATGGAAAATTTAGTCAACGATTAACCAAATTACTTAGAAGGGATGCTTTCATATTGGAAAGTGGTGATGAAGAAGCCTTTCAACAGCTTAAGATAACCATGACCACTGAACCTATTTTGGCTCTACCAAATTATTCAAATAATTGAGTGTGATGCATCTAGGGTTGGCATTGGAGCAGTTTTAATGCAAGAAGGGCATCCTATAGCATATATTAGAAAGGCTTTGGCTCCCAAACACGTTGGTTTATCAGCTTATGAGAAGGAACCATCGGTCCTGGTTTATGCAGTAAAACAATAGCGGCACTACCTATTGGGCAACCATTTCATCATAAGGACTAACCATTTGAGTCTCGAATATTTGCTATACCAAAAGATTACTACTCACATATAGCAAAAAATGGCTCACAAAGTTTCTGGGATTTGATTATGAAATTGTGTACAAGTTCGGTTATGACAACAAGGTAGTAAATGCCCTCTCTCGAAAAACTTGGACATTTCAACTTTCATCCATGCTATATCAACGGTGCAGACTAGCTGGTTACAAGCCATCAAACAAGGTTGGGAAACGGATATAGAATTAAAGACCATCATCCAAGAACTGATCCTATAGCTTATATCTCATGAAGGTTATCTCTAGCAACATGGCCTTTTTAACCTGTAAAGGCAAGTTGGTGGTAAGCAGGTTTGAAAATGCTATGGATCTCATCTTACAAGAGTTATATGGAATCCCAATTAGTGGTTATTCAGGATCTGAAAGGACCTACAAAAGGATCAAAAAGGCATTCTATTGGAAAGGGATGAAGAAAAGTGTCTCTAAATTTGTGGCAGAGTGTGATGTTTGCCAGAGAAATAAAGTGAAACTGTGTCCAGTCATGGGTTGATGCAACTATTGGGGGCCGAACCAAGAGAGGCCGGAGCCACGATCTCTTCCGAGAGAACCACAACACAGGCCAACTATCAAGGGGCCAAGCAACCAAGAGCCAACGACAGGAGCTCCCTAGGGCTCGCTCCGGCACTGGAGCCTCACAGCACAAGCATGGTTCCCAGACAGTAGTACGGCCAGCCAAGGTCATGCGACCGAGTAGAGGTAGGGGCCGACGAAAGGGGGGCTTTCCTAGGGTTTACTTTGGCATGAAAGGTTTACTGCCCGGGGACAGCTCCCTGCCGATGATTTACCGTACCGAGGGGTGTCCCTTCGGCCGAACAGGACAAATACCTCATCTGCAGCAAAGATTCCCTCAGAGACAGCGTCTTGGGTTTTGCGCACATGGCAGACACACGCCTAACACAGAGATCAGCTTTTCCGCGATTCCCACAGCATGCCAACATGCTTTATCAGCTTTTCTGTCGCCTAATGTTGTCAGGCGGCACCGCCTGACACTGTCAGAGCCGACCTGTCGGCCGGATGTTCAGGCGCACAGAGGCGACAGGTGCCCTGCCCCATGACGCAGCACGGCATCACACTTGCGCTGAAGCGCGTGTCTCTTACTCTTCGATGGTTCTATAAATAGAGGGAGCATTCAATGCAGAGGTACATCTTCTCTCACTAGCCCAATCTCTGTACATTTGCTTTCTCTCTCTAGAATTCCTTGCTGACTTAGCCAACAGAGGGTCCACCGGCGACATTCGCCGGTAGCCTAACGTTTCCTTCTTTTGCAGCCAAGGCTCAGTCTCATCTCCACCGCTAGCAACCGGGAACCACCGCAAGAAAGTCTTACCCGTCAACAATTGGCGACTCCGCTGGGGAGCCTTTCTCAAACTCTCAAATCTCCGTTGTAGCTCGAAGATGACTTCCAAAAATCAAAACTCCAAGGACAACCAGTTTGATGGCCGAAGGAACAAGCGAAAGGAAGTTGCTAGGACAGGGGACTGTGCTCTCCGAACCCCCAAACGTACTCGCGCCGACGATGCCAACTACCGCACCAGCGAATGCCCTGACCCTCCAGCCAAGCTTACCACTAGGTAGTATATCCGACAGCTGGAAGGCGATCTTGGCCGAAGGGATCACCAAATTGATGCCCTCATCCGCGAAATCACCCTCCTAAGGGAGGCCACCGAGAAGAAAAGAGCGGCTCCAAGCCGTGCCGAGGGGGATGACCGAGAATATCAGGAGCCTTCCCAAAGCAGGAGTAGGTCTCAGCAAACCAGACCCTCTGTTTTGAACAGACTGGGGGGAAAGGAAGAAGAAGTCCCTGTCCGACAGAGGATTAACGAAGATCGTCGCTTCAGGCGCCGAGTCTCGCCTCCCCGGCATAGGGACGAACATTCGGTCGAGAGTCATCGGCCACCTATCTTCGATCGTCTCAGTCCAAACACAGTTCCAGCAGCTCAAAGATCTCGCCCAGCTAGGGAGCAGTCACCACCCAGGTGCCAGAGGCACAGCGGCCAGGGAGACAGCCAGGATCCATACTCTGAGCAGGAGGTTAACCAGAGGAGAAGAAGGGACGTCCTTCCAGCTGGACCTATGAGCCGTGCCGACAGGACAGAGTCCCCTGCACTCCATTCTCTCCAAAAATTGAAGCTGCAAGGCCACCGACAGGTTTCTCAGCTCCCAAATTCAACAAGTATGATCCCAAAATGGATTCATACACCCACATCGTGCACTTCAGGCAGATGATGTCCCTCTACTCGGGGGAGGATGCCTTGATGTGCAAACTGTTTCCATCCAGCCTAGGTGAGGTTGGGTTGCTTTGGTTTGACCAATTGCCGACAGGGTCCATCTCCTTATGGAGAGACCTTTCAACTGCCTTTCTGGCTCGGTTCATTACCAGCTCCATGGTAAACAAATAGGTTGATTCCCTCCCGGCCTTCGGTGAGCGAGGTTAGAATCTCTGCGCCAATACGCATCCCGGTATTGGGACCTCTACAATGAGATTGAAGAGTGCGATCAAAAAATCGCAGTGACGTCATTCAAACTCGGCCTGGACCACTCCAGTCGAGAGTTCAAAGATTTGATATTATTCTCTCCGGCCACCATGAATGAGCTCATGGCTAGGATTGAGCTCCACGCAAAACGCGAGGAGGCTAAGGAGGATAGGAGCAAGGCTGACCAACGCTCTGGTCACGGCTCCAATAACAATAGTGTGGTCAGAAAGAAGGATCCGTCGACTCAAGATACGACACCTCTTGCGAAGTATAACACAACTCAAGAGGATCTTTAGAGAGCATAGAATCGACGTGGTCTTGAACAATTGACTCAATCACACTTATCTCACGAACCTCCTCATCGTCTCCCATTTGATTTCCCACATTGAAGATGTTAAGTTCCAAAGTCATATGACCAAAGGTAAGCTTCAACAACCCATTCCGGCAATGGATTATGGCATTAGAGGTTGCCAAGAATGGTCGGCCAAGAACGATTGGGATTTGGGAAGATTTAGCGATGGGGGATATCGGACAAGTATCTAAAACCACAAAGTCCACCGGGTAGACAAAATTATCTACTTGAACCAACACGTCTTCAACCACACCTTTTGGGACTCTTACACTTCTATCCGCAAGTTGAAGTATCACGGTTGTTGGCTTCATGTCACCCAGCCCAAGTTGTTGATATACGGAAAAGGGCAAAAGGTTGACACTAGCCCCAAGATCAAGCAAGGCTTTTTCACATTCGTTACCCCCAATACTAATCAAGATGGTTGGACAACCGGAATCCTTGTATTTTGGGGGAACGTTCGTTTGAAGTATAGAGCTTACTTGCTCGGTTAACAACACTTTTTTGTGCACGTTTAATTTCCTCTTCACCATGCATAGGTCTTTTAAAAATTTGGCATGAGAAGGGATTTGCTTGATAACGTCAAGTAAAGGTATGTTCACCTTCACTTGTTTGAACAACTCAAAAATATCATCATGGAATGGACCCTTAGACTTGGGTGCAAGTCTATGTGGAAAAGGAGCCACATTAGGGTACAAAGGAACACTTGGATCATATTTGTCAACCTCGGGAGAGGTATTTTCCTCTGGAATATGAACAGCCGTAGGTAGGGGAAGAAGAGTTGATGGATGTTTGGGTGGTGGTGCCACCGGATTATTCAAGACTCTTCCACTCCTAAGAGTTGTGATTGACTTGGCTTGTTCATGATTATTCGGAGGGGTTGAATTTGAAGAAGAGGAACCCAAAAAATGTTGACCTTGAGGATTCATGATGGGTTGCGAAGGAAATTTCCCCCCGTTCTTTCTCTTG